>JANLJB010003356.1:0-31558 GCA_026212285.1 Bursera cuneata
GTGAAACAGGAAAGACACGTTCGAGAAAGAAGATTGGAGATCAATGAAAATGGTAGCTTGTATAAATTTTCGTTACTTCCAGAGCATGCAACCATAAATACCTAATTCTATGTATGTTTCATATATTTTCAATAAATTTTCAGTACTTGTATCAGTTAGTCAAAGGGCTTGACATAAAATAATGAAACTTGATTTCTTAAAGTTCATATGATATTACATTTTGTGTCTACACACAATCTAACAATCTGATTTTCAAGTTTAATACGATATTACATATTGTAGTTTAAAATGCTTATTTTCCTAGTACTAGGATCGATTCTACGGGTATGCACTTTATGTTTACATGTTCTTCTTATGGTTACATGCAGTTTTCTACTTTGCTTTCATATAATCAAATCCTCGTCAACAAATGTCAGCAACCATGACCATCAATTTTCAGTACTTACATATTTATGTATTGAGATTAAAATCCTAATAAAATTCGTAATGAGAGTTTAGTTATATATTATTATTTATTTATTTGAAGTAAAAAGGAAATAGAAAAACACAAACACGAATAACCCGCACCCCGTCCGATGCAACCCACTGAAAGAGGGATAGGATCGTCATTTTATTTTCTGTACTTTACTCCCTTCTTTTTGATTTCCCAGGGCAGTCACCCTCTCAACAGAAAAGCTCAAAGTCCCACTTCGAAGTTAGTATCTTTTCTTTCAAATCTTTATCTTAAGCTTAGTTTCTTCTTCAAACTCCATGCTGATTTTACTTCACCTGATTTGCAGCGTTAAATGTTTGATTTCTTCTAAAAATGTCATGCCCCTCTGTCTCTACTCGCCCCGAAGACAACGAAGAGCTCTGTTGTGGGTAAGTTATTCGTCTTCCCCTAATTTTAATTGTTTTTAAGTTCCTATTGAGAACTCGTAGTATTTAAAGATGGTAACTTTTAATTGTTCTGGAGTTCAATTTGTTCAATGGGGTGTCATATTACAGTGCATTGCACATAATTTTCTTGATTGTGCTTTCGTTGTTTGGCTTGCGGGTTGATAATTTCTTTACTGCTGATTATATTTTCAAAAGACATTTGGAGAATGATGTTCCTAATGGGAATAATGTATGCAGGGTTAAAATGGAGCCAGTTCCACCATTTCAAGGCGGTCAAGGCTTGCCATATGCACCTGTAGATTGGCCAAATCCAGGTGATACATGGGGTTGGAAGGTTGGGAGGAGGTTCAACAGTTCCGGATACTACAGTGATAGAATGCTTTATCTTCCAAAAAGTCTTTGTAAGCCCAATACTCCCAGACAGTTTGCAAGCAGGCTGGCGGTTGAACGCTATATTGGATCTGAATTCCCAAATGCAGATATTAATGCATTTTTTTCCTCCTTCAGTTGGAGGGTCCCGTCAACAAAGTGGCATTGGGCTGAAGGTAATGATTTTTGCTTGTATCCTGTAAGAAAATCATATTTTCATTTTGCAATTTACAAGATTTTCTAACTGATGTTATTCATGCATGTGCACATGCGTGCATGTCTGATATTATTCAAGTTTCCTATACACCGTGTAGTTTACATTGCCAACAATTTGGGGGTTTTTATTTTTACTTAGCCCTCATATGTTATGCAAAATTTGATGGACATGGCACATGGGACTCACAAGATAAACATTAGTTCAGGGTTAACTTTGTTTCAAATATGAAAAGTTGATGTAAGTTTTACTAGTTTTTTTTTTTCTCGGACAAAAACTGTTGACATTTCCGGCTTCAGAAACGCTTATCTTGAGAGCATCCATCGTGCTTCTCTCCAGCAGCCCACTTCTAAGACCTATTGCCACTTACTAGTTAAATTTTAAATTCTTCACATTTTGTTTACCAGTCTTGAGCTAATTGGTTAATTCTTGCACAACTTAATATTGGAAGAAAATAATTATGTCAATACCATTTCTCAGTTCTAGAGCCTTGACCTCATGGTCAAAACCAATGGCTTTTACCACTAAGTACAACCCTTAGGGTTGGTTTAATTATCAGCATGATATATCCATTTTTCAAGAATTGAGAATTTGTTTGATTCTGTTCTTTGATTTATATCCTGTGTCTCCTATTTAACTAAATATTATGTCAAAATTGTCATAAGGACAATGGATCTGAGAAGCCTTACTAGTAGAAATTATGTTGTTCACTGGATCAAGTATTGACTATTTGATGGAGTATATTATGAATAATGAGCCATAAAAGCTTGAGAACTGATGTGAAACCACCATCTAAATATCCTTGTGTTTGGTAGCTTACATCCTATTCCCTTCCTTATGTCTGATGATAGTTTTGGCATACATTTCCCTTGTTCTCTCTGTATCTATAGATGTTACAATAGGAAAGATGGATGTTGTCAAATTTTATAGCCCTGAAGAAGGGTAAGAGATCATCTGTTGTGAGTTCATGTGGCAATGTGTTGATTTTTTTAACAAATCTTATCAAATTGAGATATGGAACGATTTTGCAAGATATATTTGAATGCTCTTGTGTTCAACTGCTTCTCCATTCGTACTCTCCAAAGCCAAAAGAGTGGTTGAGTTCATTACCTATTCTACTTTTTCATCCAGATGTAACGTTACAGCTTTTCTTCTTTTCTCCGTGTTGGAATAGAGAGATTGGTTGCTTAGATTACTCATTGACAGATTGTGATTATCCTTGATTGATAGAGTAGATTTCTAGGATCAATTAGAATTGATTTCTTTTCTTTTCTTTATCTATTATAAAGTGTATAAATACCCATGTAGTATTGTTTAAAGATATAAGAAATACATTTTATGTTTCTCTTCTCATATGGTATCAGAGCAGGCTTTCTTGTTTCTATTTTTTTCCGACAATAAAACAGTGGTCCAAATAGTGTTTTCCGGTGATTGGATTTTTTTTTTCGGTAGGCTTCTTTCTTCCCTCAGGTAGCCTCCATTGTTGCCGATCTACCCCTTGATGTCCTTATCGGAGGAGTCTGTTGTGTTTTTTCGACCGTTTTTTGTGGTTTATCCAATTTTTAATTTTTTCAACAGCCTTAGATCTACCCGCTTTCGGCTAGCAGTGAAGTACACCGCCCCATCCTTCTTGCTTAGATGACGACGACAAGTGGAATGCCAAGGCGCGTCTGACTTGCCTCCCACTCCTTCTTAGATGACGACTCCTTGTCCGACGACAACCAAGAAAAATCAACCTGCATTCTTCCTTTTTTCCAGCTGTTTTTCTCGTTTTCCGATTGGTTCTGCCATGACAGATTGTGCTTGGTGATTACGGTTCATGTTGTGGTTGTGCTTGGCAATTTTTTGGTGAAATTTTTTTTGGTTGATTTTTTCTTTGGCATGGGTGGCAAGATTCTTGTGGTTGTTTTTGCCACTAACATACTTTTTGTTTGGTCCTTATTTCTAATCTATTCCAGATCTGTTCCTAATCTATTCCAGTGAGGCACCAGGGATAGGTGTGCAGGCGTTCTCTAATCCCCCCAGTATAACAGAGACATCAGTTCAGTAAGGAACAATTAGAATACTTGTATAGATTGATACCAGTTAAAAATCCCTAATTCTTTAGCTACTTCACTTGCTCAGTTAGGTAACCCTTTCTTTCCTTTCTTTCAATATCTAGACAGACTACTTGAATTGTAGACTTCAATGCTAATGATCAAATGACCAGTCAATCACATCTGTTTTCATTTTATTTTCCTTATTCTGGTCATCTTAAAGTTCAAATAGCTCATAGAACTTTATCTCCAGTTACGGGAAAAGATTCAATTAAACTTTCAAACAACCTAACTTTACAGTCTGTCGTAAATGTTCTAAATCTTTCTTGTAATCTTCTCTCCATCAGTAAACTTACTGAGGATTCTAATTGTATTTCTGAGTTTTCTTCTTCTCATTATGAGTTTCAGAATATGTACTCAGGAAAGATGATTGACAGTGCTAAAAGGGTTGATCAGTTTTACTACTTTGAAGGTAAAACTTCTTTGGATAGACCAATTCAAGTTTCAGACAACTTTTTTTCTCTCTCTATTAAAGATGAAATAATGTTATAGCACTTTAGGCTAGGACATCCCAATTTTTTGTATTTGAACAAATCGTTTTCTTCTTTGTTTAAGAATAAAAATGTTTCTTAGTTGAAATGTGAAATTTGTCAAATTATTAAATATCATTGTACTTCATTCCTTTCCCAGTCTTTTAAACAGTCTCATCCCTTTACACTGATTCATAGTGATCTTTGGGGACCATCACTAGTTAGGAGTGTCATAAGAGCTAGGTAGTTTATCTTTTTTATTGATGATCATACCAGGGTATGTTGGGTGTATCTTTTAAAAGAAAAATCTGAAGCTGTCCTTGTCTTTATGAAATTTTATAATATGATTGAAACTCAATTCCACACAAAAATTAAAATCCTTCGAATTGATAATAGGAAAGAGTTTGTCAATTCTATCTTTGGAACTTTTCTTAGGAAAAAAAGGATTCTTCATCAAATTTCTTGTGTTAATACCCCTCAATAGAATGGGGTGACAAAAAGAAAAAATCGACACAGCTTAGAAGTTGCTCGAGCCATTATGTTTACCACAGGAGTTCCCAAAATTTTTTTTGGTGAAGCCATTCTTATAGCTTCCTATTTGATCAATCGAATACCTTCTCGCATTTGTCAGTTTCGTAAGCCTCTTGATCTTCTCTTAGAAGCATATCCTCATACTTGATTCTTGAGTCAACTGCCTCTCAAAGTATTTTGTTGTGTTGCATTTGTTCACATTTATACGAACCAACGAAGCAAACTTGATCTTAGAGCTACTAAATGTGTCTTCCTTGGTTACTCTTCAGCTCAAAAATGATTCAAATGCTATAATCCTATCACAAATTAGTTCTGCGTGAGTATGGATATTACCTTTTTTGAGGATCAATCCCTTTTTTTTTCCAACTTCTCTTCAGGGGGAGAATCTTAGCCTGGAAGATCAGTTTTGAGATATCTGAGGTTCTAACATTTTTGTTCCTTCTTCTTCTGATCCACTTGATACGTCACAAAACCAGTAACCTCTTATAATGTCAAACGTTGAAATATCTAATTTAGGGGGAGATGAACTAGTGTCTAAAACAGGAGAAGTTTTTAAAAAAACTAACTAAGCTTCGGGTCTATACCAGGAGGAAACATCAGCAGAGTATAGAGCCAGATCCTCAGCTAGCCTGCCAAGATTCAACTCTAAGTTATGAATCATCAGTTAATATTAACCTTTTTTTACATTCTGAATCTCATAGCTTCTCAGATCTTGATCTCGTTATTGCTCTTAGAAAATGAGTTAGATCATGTACATCTCATTCCATTGCCAATTTTGCGTGATACCATAAATTATCATCATCCATGAAATGTTTTGTGTCTAATCTGTCCAAAACAAAAATTTCTAAGTCTATACAAGAAGCTCTTATTGTTCCGCACTAGAAGGTGACAGTTCTTTATGAGATGAGTGCCTTAGCAAACAATAAAACTTGGGATTTGGTTCGTCTACCAAAAGGAATGACTCTTCTTGGATGCAAATGGGTGTTCAGAATTAAATTCAAGGAGGATGGATCGATTGAAAGGTACAAAGCAAGGTTGATAGCAAAGGGATATACTCAGACTTATTGGATTGATTATCAGGGGACTTTTGCTCTGGTTGCAAAAATTAATTCTATAAGAATACTATTATCTCTTGCCGTAATGCATGACTGGCCTTTTCAACAACTTGATGTTAAAAATGTGTTTATTGGTGGAGAATTTGATGAGAAAATCTATATGGATTCACCTCCAGGGTTTGAAGGCAGATATAGGGATTGCAATGTGTAAACTCAAAAGTCACTATATGAGCTTAAACAATCACCTAGAGCGTGGTTTGGTATGTCTACCAAAGTTATTCGGAGCCTTAGGTACTCTCAAAGTCAAGTAGATCACACTATGTTCTTTAAACATACTAGTAAAGGACAGATTTCAATCCTTATTGTATATGTTGTTGATATTATTCTAACAGGTGATGATTTTGTAGAGCAAGAGAGTTAAAAAGTCTTCTTAACAAAAGAGTTTGAGATTAAAGACCTTGTTGCTATGAGGTATTTCTTAGGCATAGAGGTTGCAGGAACTAAACAAGGCATCTTTGTATCACAAATAAAGTATATCCTTGATTTACTAGATGAGACTGGAATGATGGGTTGTAAACCAGCTGATACTCCTATGGATACAAATTTCAAGAAGAGTACTGAATAAGGTGAGATAATGGATAGAGTTTACTATCAACGATTAGTAGAGAAGTTGATATATTTGTCTCATACTCTATCTGATATTGCCTTAATTGTGAGGTGTTATGAGCCAGTATATGCTTTCTCATCATGAGACACATCTAAATATAGCGTATAGAATTCTAAGATATTTAAAGCGCATGCCAGGCAAGGGGTTGTTGTTCAATAAGAATCAAAATATGACTGTTGAAGCTTTTACTGATACTAACTGGGCAAGAAGTGTTGATGATGGAAGATTGACTTCTAGATATTGTACTTTTGTAGGAGGAAATCTTGTGACTGGAGACATAAAAAACAGAATTTGGTTCCTAGAAGTAGTGCTAAAGCTGAATTTCGCGCTATTGCTCAAGGAATATGTGAACTTCTTTGGATAAAAAAACTTCTTGATGAGCTAAAAATTCAGTGAGAACAACCCATGAAACTGTATTCGGATAATAAAGTTGTCAAGTATCTCTCATAATCCAATACAGTATGATAGGACTAAGTAGGAGGTAGGACCACAACATGATAGGATGAGGATTGCGATTGGAACGCATACCTTTACGAATAGCAATAGGAAATTGATCATCAGGAGGTAGGACCACAACAGAAGAGGAATCTGGAGCAGGCAATGTATCAATAAGAGCTTCAGGAACATCAACAATATCTGGAAAAGCATTGGCAGGAGTAGAAGCATCTGCAGTGGAAGGAAACTGTGATAAAGAAATAGAATTAGAAGGACTATCAGTCTGTGGAGGAATTAAAGGAACGAGAAGAATCTCAACAATAGAAGGATGTGTGATTGAAGAAGGGAGAAGACTCAAAAAAGGTGACATCAGTAGAAACGAAATACTGATGTGTCGTTGGAGAATAACACTTATAACCTTTTTTATGACGTGAATAACCCAGGGAAATACACTTGGTAGACTTGGCAGAAAGTTTGTTCTGTCCAGGAGATAAGACATAGACAAAACAAGTGCAGCCAAAGATACGAGGAGAAAGAGAATATAAAGGCTGATCACGGAATAAAATAGAATATGATACCTGGTGGTGTAGAACAGAAGAAGACATTGGATTAATTAGATAACAAACAGTCTGTACAGCATCTGTCCAAAACTAGGAAGGAATTTGATTGTGTAAAAGCAAGGTGCAGGCAGTTTCTAAGAGATGCCTATTCTTATGTTCAACCACCCCATTTGTTGTGGAGTATAAACACAAGAAGACCAATGTATAATTCCTTGAGAAGACATGAATTTAGTAAATGGTGCAAAAAAATTTTCACGAGCATTATCACTACGAACACACAAATAGCTGTATGAAATTGAATCTTAATTTCATTACAAAAGGATTCAAATATAGAAACTAACTCGGAACGAGCTTTCATTAAAAATAGCCATGTGCAATGAGAATAATCATTAATAAAGGTAACAAAGTACTAAAATCTTAAACTAGAAGAGACATAGCAAGGACCCCATACATCTGATTGAACTAACTTAAAAACGGACGTAGCTTGATTATTAACATGCTTTGGAAAGGAACGACGAGAATGTTCTCTAAGCTAACAAGACTCACAACTAAAAGACTTTAAAGTAGACAAAGTAAGAACTATTTTCTGAAGTTTCAACAAACTTGGATGGCTTAGACGATTATGACTAAGGACTGGAGATTCAGAGATAGTGCATGTGGTAGGAGCAGAAGATAGATTGAGATGATAGAGGCCTTGTGACTTATGTCCTGCGCCAATCATTTGTCCTATACTACGGTCCTGTATAACAATAGAGTTATGATCAAAGGTGATAGAACGATATAAAGTATGAGTAAGTTTACTGACAAATACAAGATTAAAATGACAAGTAGGAACATAAAGAATAGAATCTAAAGACAAGGAAGAAAGTGGATGTGTATGTCCTACGACTTGAATAGTAGATTTAGATCCATTAGCTAAAGTAATCGAAGGCACAAATTTGTTATTAGTTAAATAAGAAAGTAAACGAAGATTACCATAAATATGATCAGAAGCACCATAATCAAGGACCCAAGTACCTAGAAAAGTGATTGAATTACCTGACTAAGCCAAGGAAACAACAGATGAGGAAGACTGTTTAGTTGCTTGATACTTGAAATATTCATCATAATCAGGACAAATAAGAGTTAAGGATGGCTAAGTATACTCGACAAAATCAGATCTAAGGTCGGAAGTATCAAAAGACAAAACCATGAATAGTGTTATGAACAGTATCCAAATATGTCATGAACAGTAACTGAATGATGAACAGTAATCATGAACAGTATATGATGGTGAACAGTGCTCAGACGATGAACAGTATTGATCAGCGTGTGAAGGCACATGTGATGGAGATTCGAAACAGCCTGCCTTGGTTTTGCCATAGAGAGAGAGACGAACATGTTGATGGTTTCAAAGAGGAGATCAGACACTAGGGGAAGGCAGACTGAACTTCACGGGAAAGTAATGACAAAAAACAGAAAACAGTGATGAAAAAGATTTTATGGTTTCTGATTTCTTAGCTCTGATACCATGTGAAATTAGATGAATAATTTCCATATATTTCTCATAGTATGTATATCCTTATATACTAATACAATCTAATCTAAAAAGGAAATACAATAATTACTTTCCTAATCTACACAACTTAACAATAATAATTTATCTTCCTAATTTACAGCTCAACATATATATTAGGCAGCTATCTTTGCACAACATTGCTATTAATTTTGCTATGAGTGAAAGTCCAAGAAAGGAATTGAATTTTGGGGTACTTTGGGGTTCTAGGCCGAATTGAACTGCTTGAAGTTTTTGTGATTTTCCTTGCATAAAATCCTAGCATAGGATTTGCTTGAGTGTTTCCCATAACTCTCCACCTTTTAAACCCTTCTATTTTCTTTGAATTATTAATCCTGGTTGCCCAATCAGTTGCATAAGATTTGAGTGTTAAGTTAAAACTTAATCTAGAAGCAAAGCAATCAATAGCATTAAACCCCCCCTCATGTGACATGGACTAGACCAAACAAATACGCATACACATAGGGGTTACCATTAACACGAACAAGTTAAGTCACTATTGCTTAAATTTGGTATTTTGTTTATTAGAATTTTTTTTACCCTTAATAATTGGAACATTTTAACCTATATACTTGTTGCAGTGAAAGATGCCTCCCTTTGTCCAGAGAAGTTTAAAGAAGAAGGTAAAGAAGGTAGCAAACAAGAAAGCCCTCATGGTATGAAAATGAAAAGGAAACATACAGCAGCTACATCATTATCTGAACGACGAACTCGGCAATCTCTTAGACAGTCAGTCCCAGTCAACGCCAAAGATACAGGTGGTGTAACTAGAAATCTATTTTGGCTGGGCTAAAATTTTTTCAAACGGCACTTAGCTTTTAGTCAATTTTGGTGGTATTAATAAATATAATTAAAACAAATATATATATATATGAACTTTATAAGATACAAGGAATATTTATTTATTTATTTAAAATATGGGGTATACTTCTTTTGTTACCAAAGATAAAGGAAATAGAAAAATGAAGGGAAAAAAAATTATTGAGCTTTAATTTTGAAGTTTAGAGGCAAAGAAAGAGGGAAATAACTATCATGGATTTAGGTGATTACTATTTACCTACTATAACCAAATAATAAAATATATTTATATAAAAAAAAAAATTTGCTTTTAAGTTGTATTATAAAATTTTTAACTTATCTTTTTCATGTAAATTTTAAATCTTTTCTAGGATTTGGCTAGGCGATATGAAAGAACTTTCCTTTTAAATTGTGATATATTGACTATTATTACTAGTCATTCAAACTTGTTATTTTTCCAAAACTTGGCTGGGCTGTAGCATAGCCCTGTAACCCCGTAATTCTGCCCATGGCGTAATTGGTTTGTCTTCATTGAATAAAGAAGCAGCATCAAATGGACCAAGCAAGGATATGAATAGCAGAAAAGATTCTGAGGATGAAGATGCTGGAAGTGATTCGCGATCTGAACATATGACAGAGGACTTCAATAGCTATCTTGATAATTTGGTTGACAATCTGGCTCGACCTCTTCCTAAAGGTTCATTGTCCTGTCCTGCAACAACTAATTCTCTTGGTCAAGAAGATGAGTTGGCTGAAACTCTAGGTAAGTTTTCTTCTGTTGTTGATACAGATTTTCCTTCATTGCTTCAAAAAACTTTAACGGACTTACAAATCTAGCATCCAACTTTTATAGGGGATATCTTCTAGAACAAATGAATCTTTAAACTCGACTTGAAGTATAATATTCCTATTGTGCCTGAAAGTAAGATCCAATCTGGTCAATTTGACATGCCTACTAACAATTTCTTTGCAGCTTTTGATAAGAAGGGCAAGGTTTCTTCTTCCCTTGGGGAAGAGTACAATAAAGTGAAGGATGAAGTAACTCGGCTAGACACACAGATAAATGCCAATTTACTGGCTGTTCAAGAGATTGATGATCAGATTGCGCAGCTTCAATCAAGACGAGAAGAGCTTATGAAAACAATTGAGAGTGAGAAGCATTCAAAGGCTAGGTTGACTAATATAATTCAAAGAGATGGGTGAAGTTCATCGGGCAAACTCCAAAGAAGCAGTAGGAGTAAAGAAGAAAAAGCAACCCCATGAAAGGGTTTAAATGGGTTATCCTCATGTATGCTTGTTTTACTTGCAACTCAAGACGGACATTATAGTGTTTGTGATGTGGAACTTTTAGTTTCATTCTCGTTTCTCAGAATTTTAGTTTTTAGACTCGTATGTGGACCAAGAAGATGAAGTGATTCATCAAGTTTCCTCTTGATAAATGGGAAGAACTACTCCTTAGCAAAATGTAAATTCTTGTCCTTGCTCTTTCTCTTTCCTTCCTCATGAAAATGGTATTAGACCTATGCTTTTCTTCTTAATCACGGAATTGTCGAATACTGGATCATGTGATAGGAGCAATTATCTTATTTTATAGCCATTATTAAAGTTAAGAAAATGTTAATATGTACCGTCATCCAAAGGCATAATAAGAGATGACTCATCCTCGGACACCAATGTGAAGATTATTGATTTCTTTACCACATAGAGGAACGTCCTATAAAATCGAACCCTCAATCATAATCTTAAATGACAAATTATCCAGAGCCGCACACTTAGTTAAAGTCTAATTATGAATGGCATGAATAATTAAGTCAACAAATCACATCTGGTGCGCATCAGGTGAATTAATTTTTTTTAGAAAAAGAAGAGCCGGCAACCGGCAAGGCCAAGACCACAAGTGAAAGGGACAGGGTAAAACCGTAATTTCATCAGTCCTTCTATTTCCGGTACTATTTTAATCCAGATCTTCCTGTATGGCGGACAATGCCGTTCAAGCCACCCCTTGCTCACAGTTCTTCTCGCTTATGAGTGGTTTGATTTCCGGAAACATGTAATCAAAAATCTAATTTTGATTTCTCGAAACTTCGAAAACGTCTTTGTTTCTTATGTTTCTGTGAATTTTTTAATCTGGCCTTGGCAGGTAATAAGGGAGGTCGTTAATTCGAGGTTGGAAACCCTAATTTCGCTTTCTTACTCGATTTTCTACTCTCTGAGGTGGGACATCTATCCTGTCTCAGGTGAAACTTTGTTTCCATTCTTTGATCTTCACAAGCTTGACTCTTTTTTTTTTTTTGTCTCGAATTTAAAGGTTAAAATTTTTAACTGAAAATGAGATTTAATCGAGATTGCTCTAAATGTTCTTGTTCGTTTTTGGAATTTAAACAGGTGTGTGAACGCAATTTACGCAATTAGGTTGCTTACAATGAATTAAGAATTGTTTTATGGAATCATTTTAGTTAAAATGATTAATTCATCCATAACCTGTTAAAAGTAATGAATAATGATTCAGAATAACATGAAAGGGAAAGGGAAAATTTAGCTTATGGCATTGTTAGAATTTCTTATAGTCTTTATATCCAACATGATTAGTGATCGCTTTTGGATATTTTCATAATAGCTCTTTGTAGGCTGTAACTGTTCTAGGTACCTAAACAACTGTGGTTAACATTGTATATACCCTACATGATAAAGTTTATAAGCTTAATTTTTTTTTTTTTATGTACCATGATCAACAATTTCCTCATGGCTCTGCTGCATGTGCATTTAACAAGAAATAGCAGGTTCCGGTTTTATTTTTGAGTCATTATTGAATTTTGTAGATTTAATACTGAAAATGAAATTGCTTTAATGAATTTTTTGAAGTCTATATTTTAGTGACATAAAATATTGAAATTGGTTGTAGGCGGAGTTTATCTTCTAATTCCATAGCATAAAACACAGAAATTAATTGATATCTTTTAACTACTAATGATTGATTTCCGAATGGAATTGGTTACAGCTTACCTGTGTCAGGTGACTTGTATTCTCAAAATGGAACTGATGGATGTACACAATAATAATGAGAGTAGTGAAAGGACACCTAATATAAATGGAAACAGTATTAATCTGAGACCGGTTTTACCAGAGGAGTCTGGTATAGGTTTGCCATATGCTCCTATAAATTGGCCCAATCCTGGTGATAACTGGCGCTGGAGGGTGGGGAAAAGAGTTGCCACCACTGGCCATTATCTAGATAGATACCTGTATCCTCCTAAACATTTTCGCCGTCTCGAGGACTCGACAGGCAGGAAACGTGGTTTTGCAAGCAAGCTTTCAGTTGTACGGTATATTCAAACAGTATTTCCTGGTGCTGATGTTAATGCATTCTTTGATTCATTCAGCTGGAAGATTCCCTCAGCAAAGCCTTTATCAGTAAATGGTCAGTTCTACTTACTGCTGTCTTTCTTTTTTCATATTATATAGTTGCCAACTTGAGTTTTGTAAATTTATTTGTTTAGCTACAATTACGCAAGCTTTAATGCAGTTCCTGGAAAGCATGTTAATCTGTAGAAGGAATATTCTGTCATTTGATGGGAGTTCAATGAATGAAATAACCAAATGAAAGTTAGTAGTTGGCTCATCCACTAAAGTAAAATTTAATCACATTCATCAGCGATCAGGGCTTTAAGTGATTGGGGACAGTTACCCACACTGTGTAACCCAGACAGTCAAAAAAATATAAATAAAAACAGCCTGCTTATCCTGGAAATGCTCAACCACTTATGGATTAAGATGCTACATCACTGCCCATAAAGGGTTGTGCGTAAATTATGATTACAACACTTACATTTGTGATCACCTCTTGTCAACTGTAAGAATTTAGATCTGGATGATCCGACACATTCACAATACATGTTCATAATAAGCTAATTCCTGTGGAACTGGTTAAATAATTGTGTCCCCAAAAGTTTATTTAAAAATAAAAAATTGTATTCATACTTGTGTTTTATATGATCCTTTCTTATGTCAATTTTCTTTTCTGTGCATCAACATTGCCTTTAGTATAGGTAATTTTGAAGGACGAAGTTCCTTTCTTGCACTTTCTGAAGATATGACGGAACAATCTGGGTCTGATTCCCCTACTGAAGATGGAGGTTGTAAGGCTGGAAATAAGATCTGCAGCAGTTGTTTAGTGCAAGCAGAAAACTTATCTTCAACTGCCATGCCTTGTGATATTTGCTGCAATGAATCTCAGTTCTGCCGTGATTGTTGTTGCATTCTCTGTAACAAGACTGTGAGTTTGAATTATGGAGGTTACAGTTACATCAAATGTGAAGCAAAGGTGAGTGATGAGTATATATGTGGACACATTGCTCATTTGAACTGTGCACTACGTTGTTACATGGCTGGGACTGTTGGAGGAAGCATTGGATTGGATGCTGAGTACTGTTGTCGTCGCTGCGATGCAAAGACAGATCTGGTTTCACATGCTGCTGGATTTGTCCAAATTTGTGAAACTGCTGATTCCCCAGTTGATGTGGAGAAAATTCTAAACCTTGGTGTCTGTATTTTGCGTGGTTCACAAAAAATTACTGCAAAGGAATTGCTGAGCCGTTTCGAACTGGCACTTGCGAAGGTAAAGCTGATGTATTCTAAGGTTAAAGCGTTCTTGTTTTTGCAAATGTTTATCACTGTCCTATTTTGGCTTCGTAAAGCAGCAGCATGACCTATTGACGTGTAATATTTACATCAGCTTAAATGTGGGGTTTCTCTTGGCGATATCTGGAAAGTTGAAGACACTGAGTTTGCGATTTCTGCAGGTATCTTTCCGATATTTTACATACTATTTTTGATGATGATTATCCTTGCAAATAAATCTGCATTCTTGTGATGCATATTGAGATGTAATTTGCTGAACCTGGATTAAGGTTATTTTTTTTTTGGGATGAAGTCATTTTTGGAGTAGAAACTATGCGTTTTTGGGATCTACGTGCTCCCTGGTTAGAACCTCTAAGGGGTCCCAACAGTTTAGACTTGAGTAGGTGAAAAAATGGATTATCAATCGATTTGGCAATAATGAAAGGATTACTAGTAATCCATGCTGCTCTCACGAAAGTGTATATCCATGTGGATATTAATATCTCACCTGCGTCGCAGGGGAATCTTCTTCACTCATTGCTTCCCCTAATATCCTCCCTTTACCACATCATGGGGGTTTACAGGAGATCCCGGAGGCTCGCAGGCGGACCTAATTTTAACAGCTGGCACAATATCAAAGCAAGTACATACTCGAGCATCATTGACCAACTCCGTACCAATTTCGATTCATTTCAATATAAACAATAATTCAAGTGCTTCGATTGCTTAGAATATAAAAAGTACGGAAGAAAAGAATATATTATAGATTATTTGTGGCCTTGAGAAGCCATATGAGAATGAAATCTTATCGGAATTGTCCATATCCAATTCATCCTTCAGAACCATATCACATCTCGGATCTGATGAAATAGGAACCTCCTCTTATTAAGACCATAGTATGTTCTTAAAGAATTGTCCTTCTACTTCTCAATGATTACCAAAATAGGGACCCAGGATTACCAAAATAGGGACCCAAGATATTTTAAGTATTGAGTCGTCACATGGGATTTGAATATGGAAGTGAGGGTGGGTGTTTGGTACTGTAATAGCAAAGTATATTTCTTGTCAGTTTGTTAATGGATAGATGAAAGGCGGATCTACATAAATTACTTGTTCCCTTTTTTTAAAAAGGTTAGTAAAATTTGTCCGCGTTTTGTTCTTTCTCCGTCCTGGTTATTTATCCTTGGTTTTGTTTATACACAGGTGTTTCTCATGACGAAAATGCCACATTGGAACTTACAGACTGCCAAGATCCTCTAGATGCTAGAACAAGCTCACAGCCAACAATGTCTATATATTCTGATCACCAAATGGAATCTCGTAAACTTGAGGAAGAGATCGATCTAGTTCTCCAAGCACTGCAAAAGTCCCAGGAGTCCGAGTACAAAATAGCGGAGGAAAGTCTTTATGCACAGAAGAATTTACTTTGTAATCTGTATGAGCAACTTGACAAGGAGAAGTCTGAATTAGCACATCATACCTCAGATACTTACGACATGTTATTGAATGCTGTCTTGAGAAGAGAGGACCAGATAAAACAGCAGGTCATGATACTGAAGGATATGGCAGAAGTGGCCAACGGATTTGGAAGGACCTCAAAAGCAATTCTGAAGGAACACTTCCGTTTGGAGATTAATGACTAAAAGCAATCCTTGCGAGTTATGATGGGTTCAATTTTGTCTGCTGTATTCATCAAATTTTGCTGTCGGAATCTTCTTGATACTAGGAACTGATTACCTTTACATTCTTCAAGCATACATCTCTTGGCTTGTCTGACGTATGAAAGGACATGACACCGATACTTGAGTGTGCAACGCAATAGAGGTTGAAAAGTCCATTAATTGATGTCCCAAGTGCTTTAATGTTCCAGTGAATGGACTCGACATGGTTCCAGAAGCATTTTAAAGAAAAATTGATTTTATATCGAATTTAAATAGGTGATTGGATCAGAACTGTTGGCGACTATGGCAGTTCTTATTTTTTGACCTTACAGAAACTTTCTTTCTTCAGTAGCACGGCTGGCCATTGTAAAAATCTTGTAACGGGTGGTTGAAGAGAAACGTCTTAATGAGAATTTGTTGCCCGGGTACCGTTTTGCAGTCTGCACAAGTTTGGTTAGCTTGGTAGTACTTTTGTTGTTTAGCGGAATGGGCTGCTAACATAACAGTTTGTATTGATGCCACGTGGTTCTGAAAAGTACTAAACGGGAGTCCAGACATTTATGGTGATTGTAGAATAAGTGAGATTTTGCTAACAATGAATACAAATAAGCTTCTAATTCTTTTTCATATCAACTTTTTTATGTGCAGCAAGTTATTGTAAGGAAATGGAATTGCATCTTAAAAAGCCAATCTATTTAAAAATAAGAGTCTAATTTTTTTATAAATGTACAAACCATCTCATATTTTAGCAAAGTGAGATTTTTTTGTAAATCCAACAATCCTTTCTTCTAACAAGGCCTACAAGATTTATCATACTATTCTTCAAAGGAATATCTTTTTCATCGACACATCTTCTTATATTAGGGAGATCACATTCCATTGAAATAATTCATTACGTCAAACCACTGCATTATCATAGATCTACTATCTTATATTTTTTTTTTTCACGAAATTTTCGTCCTTTGCCAAGGCCTCACCACCTTCACCTCATTCGGAGTCCTTTTTCACATGTTTATGCGGCCATATTCAGAGTTTGACTATGTTACCATATCTAAAAATGAGATTCTATCTCAAAATGTCAATTTATTTTAGAGAACTAACCCAAGTCCATTTCATATTTTGCAGATGTGTGACTTTTCACAAACCCAACTGTTATCCCCGTTGCAATTGCTCAGTGACCTCGTCAGGCCAATATCCAAGGTGGCTTCGTATCCACTTGGTGTGTGAACTCGGAAATAGACAGCGTATAGAAGAATTAAAAGAATGTGAATTCCATGTAGAATCTTTATGTACCTGTAAAATTTCCCAGAGAATATTTTCTCTTTTCTGAGGATTTTATAAACTGATGGGAAAAAATCCAACGGTGACTACTGATTGCTCTAAACGCCACAAATATCATCATTGCACAACTACATTACGCAACAAGTTAATGGCTACAAAGGGCGAAACTGAGAATAATTCTATGGATGAGAAAAAGTGCGGCGTCGCATTTTCTGCTAAAAATAAAAATAAAAATTGAAGCCAGGGCATAAATTCCAGTCCACCTTCTGACCTTCGGTTGCCGAAAGGGCTGTGAACAATATGGAGACTGCATAGAGATAAGATCCCAAAGGTTGGCTTTTTGTATGCAATCCCAGAGTTTTAAGGCTGACAGAAGAAAGAAGCTTATAAGATTAAATACTATTGCCACTGAGGCATTGTTAGAGAGCATCTAAGTAATGAACTGGGTCATAAACATTAGGTGTCTGGTATGCAGAGAAGAGAATATATTCAATCTTTCATTACATGGTTTAGAAAAGACTTACATATATCAAATATTACATTAAAGCCAAGAAATTGAAATATACTCAAATCTTATATCACCATCAACTAGAGTTGTTACCTTCAAATATATTATGCTGGTAACTAACTGAAGTTCCATAAATCTACAACTTTAAAACTTTTAATTTTGCAAAACTACTCCCTATACAAGAATAATCACAAACTTAGAAGGATATTTTCTGAAGAGAAATGGGGGGAATGTCATGGGGAGAATGTCTTACCTAAAATAGAATAAAGCAACTACTTCAAACATCTAAAGAAAATCTTTGAAGAGGGGGGAAATGATCCGATTTTGGGAATTTAAGCATTTATAAATAAATGGATCATCTCCAGATCTATGATTATCTGGTTCTGCAATTTCTGGGCAAGTCTGACAGGTATATATCAAATAATTATTGATGCTTTTCGTTAAAAAAACTCAGAATAATACTCTTCCTCCAATTCATAATGGGCATATCATTAAAGAAAGAGAAGTTAAGAAAGAAAGTTCAAAAAGGAAAAAGTATGCCTTTAAAAAGATTGATTACTGGAAGAAAGAAACAAATGGGACCAAAAGGACTACAAAGATAACAGAATTTATAATTAGTTAGCAAAGCATGATATTCAATACAAGCCAAATAAAAGCAAATGGCATTTGAATACTGTAAGTCCAAGATTATGGCAAAATTTATATCCACCAGTGTCTGAGAAGCAATATTCTTCGCCATTAAGTAACAAGGGAACTGATTCCTGAAATCAAAATATTGAAATAATGCTTCTCACTAGACCATGTTTTCCCAGTTTGAATCTTCTCAATCCAATTTAAATCCTACAAATCTCAAACACTAGGTCGAAACCACAATGAGACCATTAAAGGAATCAATTATATGGACATCAAAGCAAAAACAGAATGCTCTAATCATACAAAGGGAGAAAGGATACAACTAAACCATTTAAGGTCCTACAATTCTCATCATCAGGGTCCCAAGAACACATAAACCACCTTCCTTTGGTTAACTTGGCAAGAAATTCCAAATATGCAAACAAGGCAGCTCCAGGCATAATATTTATAACCATATATTTGTATTCCTTTTCTCTGAACACTAAACTCACAAACTCATCATTACAAACTGTTGTCGTATTGTGGCATTATATGATTGGATTGAATTTAAAAATTTTATTACATTAATTAAGACTAATAATGTGACAGTCATATAACGATGCTACATCAGTTTATATGGAGAGTTTGTAATTGTAGCACTAATAAAAAAGCAAATGAGAGCCATTTCATAAGGGACTTCCTCGTCCGAAACTCCCAATTCCATCCCAAGCAAAGAGGGAAAATGGTTGTGATCAAAACTACTTCACATTCACAATTCAGTCACACAACTCATACTATAAAAAAAAGAACCAAAAACATGTCAGCAATCGAAATTAAAGAACCATCTTCAGTTCCATTGCCATCATTATGCAACAAAAACAACATTTCTTGATTCATTGAAGGAAAATTAACCATAGAACCCTCAAAGGTAAACATGAAAACTAAAAGTTCGGACATTAAAAGGTAGCATAAGCATAGATAGTAATATACGTTCACTCTGTGTTACTGTACAAGTACAAGCCTATTATTTCCCATACCTCCTCTAAACTCCCCGTTTTCACCGCCATCACTACCCGCACGGCCACCGCTCTCTCTCTCCTCCACACCATCCAACTCCCCGCCTTTAGGCACTGTCACAATCAGCTCCCCATCCGCATACACTGCACTTGCCAACTCGGGTCGGGTTGACTCGGGCAACCGAAACCGCCACATGTCCAGCTCCAGCTCATCCAACGAAGAGAATTCCACAAACCCATTTGGCCTGACAACAATTTTCGTCACCCCCGGATGGATTTGGATCATGTGGGCCCTCACTTCCCCAATACCGTCGGTCTCGGCGACAAACTTGAAGCAATCTGGCTTCTCCTCGACTGCAACGTCAGCGTCGGACCTTAAAGGAAGCTCAAGAACACGCGTGAAGATATGTGGCAAGCGACGGAGCTTCTTGTGCGCGCCTGCTGAGAGATTTTGTGGGTTTCTGGAATCGGTATTGTTATGGTAATATTGGATGGTGATGTTGTTTCTCTTCTTGGTTGGCGCAGGATGAACCTTCATGGCTGACGTGGAGGAGGCGGTGGCTGTGGCTGTGGCTTCTTCTCCTTGTACGAGAATGAAAGAAAACGATAACCCAGAAGAAAGGACGAGAAATATAAGGAAGAGGAGAAAAAAAGATTTTTTTACATGAAAAGGAGAAGAATTGTGGAGAGGAACCAAAATCATAAAGGAAAGGAGTGCGTAAAAACCCTAAAAAGAGTGAATCAAGAATGGAAGATTGAAGGGAGGAGAGGATAACGATTTGATTTGTTTCTAAAATGAAGATGATATTCTTGTTCTATTTTTGTTATTGTGGATGTGTTAAATGCTACCAAAAAAAAAAAGTTAAGAGAAAATATAGAAATGGGAGAGGAAATGGAAAATCTGCTGCTCAAGGGAATCACAGTCTCAATCGCAACAGAAAATAAATATAAGACAAGCTCAAGGCCAGGGCTCTGGCTATTGCCCTTGTGGTTCTTGGAAATTTCCCTCTTGCCATATATATATATATATATATATATTCGATATTAGATGAGTTAAATTGGATTTTATGTGCTTGTCGTATTAGATAGTTATCTTAAAATTTTCTTTGTTTTACCTAATAATATTGACATGAAAATGGTAAATGAATACCATGACATAACACTTTTCTTACGTTATTGTTTCAGAATAAATTTGGTCCAAAACTAAGAAGAGCCTTAGATAGATATGGAAAATCCACATTTCTTCATCTTAGAAGATAATTCTTATCACAATAAGTGTATCATTTAGCCCTCACAAAATTTGGAACAGAGATTTCCAACTAAAATTAGTGAAAAAGCGATCATTTGGGTTTCAAATGAGAACAGAAGTGCCTTTTACCAAGTGATTTGTGCCCCAAATACACGCAAGAAGAAAATGAGACGCAGCTTCATCATCCATTACACAGAAAAACCAAAGGGAAAGTCATGCCTATACTTGTATATTAATAGACTTCCGGGGAATTGGCTTTCAAGTTTCAATCTTATTAGCAATAACTTAAAATTTAAACATTCATTTCTTCAGTGGAGTAATCGTTTATCTTGCTTTGAATAAAACAAGGATAATCTCAAAATCAAATTTGGAATAAATCTAAGATAATATGTAAGTAATTCCATTTATATAATNTTATATAATATGTTGAGAAATGTTTTCAGTAATATCCTTTTGAGTCGTCAAAAACAAAACTCTCAATCCACCGTAGAGTAAACACCAACTCTTGTCACAACCCCACAAATCAAAATTTTACAGTAATTATTTAATGGAGTCTCGTTATATAAGAGAGTTCTACCATGTTCCATCCATAATACAAACATTCTTCTGTTCAATTATTTTAATAATAATAATAATTAAGTGGTAAACTGATTCAACTTATGGGGCCTATCTACTAATCATTTAATAATATAAGCTTAAAAGAAGGTACGTGGTAATTGATGTGTAAGTTTCTCATTGCAACTTTGTTGGGTTTTTTTTTTTTTTTTTTTGGTTAAAATATTTTCAATGGNTGGTAATTGATGTGTAAGTTTCTCATTGCAACTTTGTTGGGTTTTTTTTTTTTTTTTTTTGGTTAAAATATTTGCAATGGTTTAGACACGAAGGAAATTGGAAAGAAGTACAGTTTTGTTTCGTAAAGACAAAGGAAACAAAAGTAGAACGAGGGATGAAACTTCCCAGAAAGGACAAGGAGAGAAATCTACTTTCGATGTTGCCTGAAATTTGAAAATGTTTTGATGTTGGTAGTAGAAACGCGTGAGTAGGGTAGGGCCGTGGAGAGTAGTTTCATCGGGTCAGCAACTTTTCACTTCTCGGGAAGGTGACGGATGATGCAAGGACCACCCAGAAGAATACAATTATGAGTCATCAAAGGGCGCTTTTTTTTTTTGTAAAGGTCTGAGTCTCATACGCCAACAGGTTAATAAGGAAGTCCGTCCCATCAAGAAATACCAAAATAACAAAACTTATAAATTTTAATCTTTATTAATTATTTTTGCCAAACTAGTGAGATGTGCATTTGCATGTGTCACAAAGTGCAGAAGGAGCGCAAACCACGCATTTTGGAGTCCTTTTAACGTAGATCAGTCTTCAGAATCAACCTTTGACTTGAGACGTCTCTTCTGGGGCAAAATCACAAATGTTTACAAACTGGCCACAACGAGTGGAATTTACTTTACAGCAAATGCTTACGCAATTGCAAGAGCCTAACATGCCTTCTTTGTTTTCAGAAAAATGTCCGCTTTCTTCACTAATTAACAAATAGAAAAATAAAAAAGCAGCATAATCTTAGAGTGTTTAAGAACGATTTATATTTGGTTTAACTACAAAGATACCAGAAAATCTCACCTTAACCAAAACGATTCTATTGACAACAATGTAACTGACAAAGTTCAGCTTTAAGAGCTACATATAAAAACTTCACTAGCTCGATATTTTATCTGTTCAACTTTCCCTCACTTGCTTCTTTCTTGATGTTCGTGGCAAATGAATTTGATGTGTTTATGCTTGTTAAAGGTCAACGGATTCATGACGCCTCATTCGACTCCGCCGGTGAGATCTTTTGTGGTTACGATTATGTTTGGTTGGCATGCTTGAGGTATTATGGTGATGAATCTCCTCGGTGGCAGTCATATAACCAAAAACACAATCTAGAGGGTCTGTCATAAGATCAACAGCAGGCTTCCCCTGAAATAATTAGATTTATTAGTTAATAAGAAACTATTCAAATGACATGGGAAGCAGCACGTATATGTCAAATGCTATTTGAATGACAAGTTACAGATACCATTTCCATCATATGCTGTATAACAGATTCAATTTGTTCCTTATATGGTGGTTATTCTTTTCATTTGCCAACATCATACCATTCAAATTCACTCTAGTCTGTACAGAGTAAATGTGCTTTTCATTGACATAAGCTGAATTCTTTATATCAAGAAATATGATAAAATTCCAATCTAGGCAATGGAAATGCTTTGTCACAAATAAATAAAATTTTCAATGGTCATATTGAACAATTTTATTCCAACAAAAAAGTTACAAGTTACCAGAATTCACGCTTGGAATGTAACGACTCAACTCAAATGCAAAAAACTGGATGTAAGGAAAAAATCTCAACAGCAGAAAAAGAAAGTATTTTATACTTTGCCAGTAGTTTCTACCTGTTTAACAACTTCAAGAAAAATTGGTAAATCAAAAGAAGGAAAAAGTTATGCTAGCATACTTACAGGAATATTCTTGGATGCAAAATCATTTATTTTGCCGCCAGGGTCATTGTGGGACTCTTTCTGGGGATTGTTGTATGAGTCACTATGGAAGTCACCATAAGAGTCAGCGTCCTGCGTTCTTTGACCATGTGCAACATTATCACTAAAATAGTTCCTATAGCGCCACCTTAATTTTGGCTGAACTGAGGTTGAATCATCATAAACTTTCTCTGAATAAAAATGTTTAGAGATAAGCCGCATTTTTGAAGGATCATCTTGGTATTTGCTCACTATTCTGTTTAAAATAAAATTCATGAATATGAGAAAAAGGTAATGCCAAGAATAAACAGTAAGAAATTTTGGTGACTTCCAGAAGTACAGATCTTCTGGCTTCATTAAATGCAGTAAATGATAATCAAGGTGAGTCAATACAACTTCAAACAGCATAAATTCTTTCCAATCTGTAAATGCAACTTTAACAGGAAAAAAAAGGTAATATGAACCACAGAAACATACTACAGGTCCATAACTGTCAAGGCCAGAAAAAATCTTTTATCTATCGGAGAATTACAATGCAGGTTCAAGTCCTCCTACTTGATGAGAAAAGGAATACCAAAAATCTCAGGTGAATGGAAAAAAGTTTTGTAGATTATAGATTTTCATCCAACAATAATATAAAATGATGCCTACAGTAAATATATTAATCAAGCTCAGTGGGCAATTAACCCTGGCAGAATTGTACCTAACTTTGATACCACTTGATGGACATAAACAAAATTCAGTAGTGTTCGAAATTTTGGACTCAAGAATTTTGATTACAAGAAAGAAATTGATCTATCTAACTATTGAATTAATTAAGGTTATAATTCTCAGAATTCAAAGATCTTCTGCAACAACAAAGTTTTTGGTTCCTCTACGGCAAAGTCTTACAATTTATCAAGCACAGATACAAAAGAGAAGATGAATAAAAGAAGAGCACGAATAAGCAATCATGAAAAATCCATGATACCCATATGATTTACCCATGCTCAGACAAACACACTTCATTCATATTCAATGAATAGATAGAGTCAACGGTACAAAAGACAGTGCTGCCTACACGCGAATTAGCTTCCAAGGTCGAATAGTCTCAATTTCACTACAGGAATTGCTTGTTAAGAGGAATCCGTAAGATGAAGATGAAGATTTCCATATGATAATAAAATAATATTGTAAATTATTGTATGCTGATCTGAGCTGTTTATTTTCATTTTATGATATATAGTCACTTTTCATTGAAATATACTTGGAATTTGGTGTTCAAGTGAGAACTACTATATTTTATTATAAATTCTCTTCTTTAGAAAGTGATTTAAACTACTATGTAAACAAGACTGACTATAAATATGCTCTTTATTCCTCTCCTTTTCGATTTTATGCCAAAAATACAGGGAAAACGAAACTTGTCCGATTTGAGATGCCAAGGGAAACAAAGTTGAAAATTCACCACCAATTAGCAAACAAACAGAGGAAACACTTACATGTTTGCTAACTCCTTCTGCAGCCAACTGCCATCAATTTGAAGAACACGATCCACACATGACTCAAGAGACCTATCAAAATTCCAAGATCCAAAGAAAAAACCGGCACCTGAAAGAAGGCAAGACTTATGGAGCAAGGCAGAGGAAAAGATATTAAAGAGAAAAGGAAATATGTAATGTCAGCATATTTTTTAATTAGTTGTAATTTAATGGAGAGAAGGTTTTTCTTACATCCTGAAAAGTAGACTCGAACAGCCCTATTGAACCTCCATGTCGCTGTGAGAGAGGCATAAGAATTGTTAGGATATAATAGCAAGTAAACTATGAAAAGGAACCATAAATCATAATACTGCTCCGATTTGCAAGAAAGCACCTGAGATTGTATGGATTTCCAAGAAAAATAATCACCATAATAGTAAAAGAAATAACAATTGCATGCACAGCAACAACCCCCATGCACAATACACAACTGTTTGTGGACCCACCAAAAATATTATTTGACAAAATTTTGCAGCATTGAGTTTGACCATTTAGTAAACAATTCAACTGTGGGAAAAATGCACATATATTCCGTCTTTTTCCTTTTCTTCTTTTCTTTGACATGGGAACTCACTTTCTTATCTAAGAAGATCTACGAAGAAAACCATAACAATCGCTTAATATCTGACAATCAGTTGGTTGGATATAATGATACAAAGAAGTATATAACTGCAAAGGACCCAGTCAAAGACGTGTTTACAGGAAATGCAATCATATGGAAAATCTATTTATGGGAAAAAAAGAATGTTGATTCTATCCTCAAATTATGTTCAGGTGGTAGTAGTAATTTAGTTTTTAAACTTAAAACTTTCAGGAAAGTAATGTACTATTTGCCAGGTAGGCAAAATAGGAAAAACAACATTAACAATATGAAAGAATTTTCAGGTTAAGAAAACCAAGTTTAATGTACCAAAAAACTTAGCAGCTTATATTGATCTTTCTGCATCTTAAACTTTAGCAAAACAAAATAGAAAACTAAGTAAACATAAGCACATTAAATGGACGCATACACATGAAAGTAAAATGCTTGTGGATTGAGGATGAGCAGAATAATACATCTCTAGCAGATCATTCTACCAAGATATGTCATAAACTGTCATGTGAGTGAAAACACATACCCAACCATGTAACACCAGAGCCAACAAGAGCACCAGCTGTAAAGTCCCTAACAGCCTTCGACTCGCATGTTAGAAGAACATTTTCTTCTGCTGGTGTCAATCTCTCCTACAAAAAGTAGGCATTTTACAGTGCAATGCAGCAGCAACATTTACAAATGGCATTCATTTTATTTTATTTTTATTTTTCAGTGGAAGAATAAGTAAAAAAATATAATGTTACTTCCATTATAAATCCATAACATTCTTTCTTGTTTACAAAACATGGCTGCTAGCACTTTAAAGCACCGTTCTTGCTCTATGAAGCCAAAAGTAATGCACCCTTTTCTCCATAAGCCAAAAAGTATTCACCAACATGCTTCTAATCATGTGTGAGAAAATCAAACCAAGCCTAAAAATTGAAACAAACAAGAAAGAGACTCAAAATTTGATACATTTGAACAGACACAATTAAAAATGTTGACAGCATTAACCATTTTTATTGGAATCTATGTTGATAGAGAAGAGTGATGTTCTACAATTTATTGTTTATGGGTTATGTATCATTGTAAAGATTCTGAAAAACCCAAAACGAAACACACAGAGACGTAAACACAAAAATGTGGTGTGATGTAAAGCCCTAGAAAATAAAAGTCAAGGAACAACAACCTGTTTGATCCTTCGAACTTCAGCAAGTTCACGAAAAATATCACCCATTAATCTTCACAGTTCAGACGCAGCATCTGTGTTCTCCAAATATTGGAAAATCGTCAGAAGAGGAAGAGAAAATGGTCGCTTCGATGGTTGTGAGTGTGTGTGACAGTGCTGCGGTGTCCGGGCACATTGCTCAAGTGCAACATGGTGGGCATCACTTGGGCCGGACCCAATATACTTCTCCTAAGGGCCCAAATAAAATTGGTCTAGTTTTCAGTCAAATCCAATTATTAAAACTTGTTCATATAATATTATATCGAATTTTTAAAAATTTTTAATGTTCCATAACTAAACATATAAAATAAACCAAATAAAAGCATTTTTCATGTAATTTTACTTGTTTAAAAAAATCAATAGATATTAAATAATATTTTCTTTTTATTTACGTGTTTATCATATATAATTATATTTAAAAAATTATAATAAATAATGTGATAATTTATTATTCAATAAAATTATGTTATGTGGCGATTGATTATATAATAAATTATATATGTAAAAGAGAGACATCATATTATTAGTCAAATTCCAGATCATGAAATTTTGTCCTTATCAAAGAGAGTTTCATAAATGAAGTTTATCACTTGAATAAAAAACTTACTTTAAATCGGTAATTGGATTATCAACAATAACTATCTGAAATATAGTGAATTTAGTGGACTAAATTGAAATTTCACCGGCCTTTCCAACCATGGATAAACTATCAAGAAACTTTCCCTCCATCGCTCCCTACGTCCACTATGACCCAACTCACCGTCCCACTTCTTCCCAGTCCGACCACCGTCACAACTACCACACTCGTCACCTCCCTCTCCCGTTGCACCACCCTAAACCACCTCAAACAAGTCCACACCCAAATCCTAAAACTCTCCTACTCTCACCATTCCCATCACTCCCTACTCCTTAAACTCCTTCTCACTTCATTTTCCCTTCCCACAACTAACGTTACTTCTTCATCCCTCCGCTATGCTCTCTCTTTATTCTCTCACATTCCCTTTCCTCCACCTCATTTTTCCAACAAGTTTCTGCGCTCATTGTCGCGTGGCAAACACCCGGAATATGCTATGATGATGTTTGTGAAAATGCTGATGGGAGGACTCCATGTTGACAGGTTCAGCTTTCCCCCAGTTTTAAAGGCTGCGGCACGAGTTGAGGGATTAGTCGAGGGAATGCAGTTTCATGGGCTGGGGGTGAAGCTAGGATTCGATTCTGACCCGTTTGTGCAGACAGCTCTTCTTGGAATATATGCAGCGTGTGGCCGGATTTTGGACGCGCGATTGGTGTTTGATAAAATGTCTTATAGAGATGTTGTCACGTGGAGTATCATGATTGATGGGTATATTGATTTATTATTATCATTATTATTATTATTTACTTTGAATGCTGTTTTGACTGAAATTTGAAATAGTTATTGTCAGAGTGAGCTTTTCGATGATGCTTTGGAGCTTTTTGAAGAGATGAAGATGTCTACTGTGAAGCCTGATGAGATGGTTCTTTCTACAATTTTATCGGCTTGTGGCCGTGCTGGGAATTTTAGTTATGGGAAAAAAATTCATGAATTTATTATTGATAATAATATTGTCGTTGATGCGCACCTGCAGAGTGCACTTGTTACTATGTATTCAAGTTGTGGTTGCATGGATATGGCTCAGGACTTGTTTGATAAGATGTGGCCAAAACATTTGGTTGTGTCAACTGCTATGGTCTCCGGGTATTCGAGAGCTGGACGGATTATGGATGCCCGTATGATCTTTGACCAGATTGCTGAAAAGGACTTGATCTGCTGGAGTGCAATGATCTCTGGTTATGCTGAGAGTGATCAACCTTTAGAAGCTCTTAAGTTGTTCAAGGAGATGCAAGTCTCAGGAATAAAACCTGATCAGGTTACCATGCTTAGTGTTATCTCAGCTTGTGCTTGTCTTGGTGCATTACATCAAGCCAAATGGATCCATTTATATGTTGATAGAAATAGGTTTGGAGGAGATTTGCGTGTCAACAATGCTCTTATTGACATGTATGCAAAATGTGGAAGTTTGGAAGGAGCGAGAGAAGTTTTTGAGAAAATGCGGAGAAGAAATGTGATATCTTGGACTAGTATGATCAATGCCTTTGCCCTCCACGGCGATGCCAATAATGCACTAAGCTTCTTCCATCAAATGAAAGATGAAAATATCGAGCCCAATGGGGTTAGTTTTGTAGGTGTGCTTTATGCTTGCAGCCATGCAGGTCTTGTTGAGGAGGGAAAGAAAATCTTCGCATCAATGAGTAATGAATACAACGTTACTCTTAAACATGAACACTATGGTTGCATGGTAGACCTCTTTGGGCGAGCCAATCTGTTGAGAGAAGCTCTTGAGATAGTAGAGACAATGCCTTTGGCACCAAATGTCGTTATTTGGGGATCGCTGATGGCTGCCTCCCAGGTTCATGGTGAGATTGAATTAGGTGAATATGCTGCCAAGCAACTGCTCCAGTTGGAGCCAGATCATGATGGTGCCCTTGTGCTATTGTCAAACATTTATGCTAAAGAAAGAAAGTGGCAAGATGTTGGGGAGATAAGAAAATTAATGAAACAAAGAGGTATACTTAAAGAGAGAGGATGCAGCAGAATAGAAATTAACAATGAAGTGCATGAGTTTATGATGGCAGATAGAAATCATGAACAAACCGATCTGATCTATGCAAAGTTGGATGAGGTGGTTAGTCAGTTGAAGCTGGCTAGCTATGCACCTAATACCCATTGTGTTCTGGTTGATTTAGAGGAGGAAGAAAAGGAGGACGCGGTTCTATGGCACAGTGAGAAATTGGCACTGTGTTATGGGCTGATGAATGGGGCAAAAGGGTCATGTATTCGCATAGTTAAGAATCTGAGGGTTTGTGAGGACTGCCATGCCTTTATAAAGTTGGTGTCTAAGGTTTATGGCAGGGAGATTATAGTCAGAGATAGGACTCGGTTCCACCATTACAGAGATGGTGTATGTTCTTGTAAAGACTATTGGTGACCTGTTTACAAATTTTTACTTCACAATTAAAATACTGCGTTGGTACGCCAAAATTATCAAACATGTACAATTCATTATACAACATTGGAGAGTGAAAGAATTCAGTATCCGCTCTGAGGCCTTCTCAATTGTGCTCTTCCTAGGGGCAAACTACTGAAACAATAAGGCTTCACGAGCACTTTATAAGGATTTCATCTATCAAAAGTGAAACAAACAATCATTTTCTTGCCCATGTATTAAATTGCAATATTGGATTAACTTTGTACCATATACACTTAATTTTAGAACATCAGAATACTTGTCAATAATTATGCGTCTGCATAAAGCATATATAGTCACTAAAATTACATATGCGAGAACTAATTAAAGATTCAATGAATGTTTCCAGAATAAGAGACAGAAATGGGAAATAAAACGATCAGATTTCTTCTCACAAGAAATGAGAATTGGATATCTGAAAGCGCCTCTGATATCCATAGTTCTCAAGTTGGTATCTTGATATACTCTGTCGTCATGAATTTGCTGTATTGGTTTTGAAATGCAGAAAGAAACCAGAGCTCTTCATTCAACCTTTTAAACCCTCTTGACACCATGTGCTTCAAGATCTCCAATGCTGCTGAAAACAATCCCGAGTTCTCCAAAATTGAACTCTGACTGTACTCTAGAATCCATGTATTAGGATCCAGTTGCATGACGGAGGCAGCCCATTTCTTGTGCACCCATGAAGCGTTCGCCTTTCGAATTGAGAACCCAACGCTTCCGTTGGACCACTATGAAATACCAAGATACCATAAAGCCAATTAGCCAAAGGAAAATTGCAGATGAATTCATTTCCTGTGTATCAAAATATTACGAATTGCTATTATAGAACAATTTTGGATCTACCTCAGTGACTCTGCCAGATAATATAGAATATGATCGAGAGGAAAATCCAGATGTGAGCATCCCTGCAGTCTGCAAAGGCCAGCCCCATATGCTTACCTCCTCCATTGCAGATTTGTACAAAATGCAACGTGAATATAAGAGTAAACCATCCTGAAATCAGTTCAGGATTAATTATTAATTAGATTCTCGAAATAGAAAACTGAATCATCTCAGGAAGTCCGAGACAACCAAAAGTGGCTCAATCAGTACCTGATTAATCTCCCATTTCGAATCACTATAGCTGCAATTTGAGACATTTCCATGAACAATTCCCCTCAGTTCGTTCTGCAAGAACCTCAATCTCCCATTCAAGTCATGTACTGCGCAAGACCTTTCACCAAAACTCCTCACAATATCAGGCGACAGCATAGGGTTGAGAACACCAGAAACCACCCACGAAAACCCAAACTCCACCAATAACAACAAGCTCAAAACCGAAACCAGTCTCAAGAAAACACCCCGCCGACCAAAACCCTTCTCACGCTTGCTCTTCTCTACCTGCTTTACGCTCAATCTTGCAGTTGATTTGAGAGCTGGAGAGTCCATTATCTTGCAAGAAGTCGACCTGGGTGTGGACACCATGGAGGAATCAAAGGAGAATGGGCTACTCTCTATATCTCTAGGCCGAGAAGCGGAGAGTCTGGTGAGGGAGCTCTTTTGAACGCTGAAAGGCATGAGGTCAAGGGTGGCATTGATGCTAGCCAAGCAAATCTCACAGGTGCAATTAGCATCTTTTCTGCATCCAGGGTAGTAGCAGGTGTCTCGGGATTCGGTTTGGTTCTCTTCCATGGTGGTGCTTGATTTCACAGAAGAAGAAGATGACGATGATGCTACTGTTTTCATGGCTAAGACTGAGTGTTTGGTTCGCTTTCTTGAATCAAAGAAAGCTTGTACTTCTACTTGGTGATAAAATAGGGTTTTGAAATTTGAAAATCTAACGGTCAAATTCAACTGGCATTTATTGCAAAGAGTCACCGGAAAGTTTAAAGGGAGAAATGACTGAACTAGCCCCCACTAGAGATGGCAAAAGGCCAGGCCAAGCCTGGCCTGGCCCATTTTTTGGCCTGGCCTAAGGCCCGGCCCACGGTAGGCCAGGCTCAGGCCTAGGCTTCGGGCCTGTAGGCCGGCCTGTCACTGTACAAATTTTAATTTTTTATTAATTTTTTTATTTTTATAAATTAAAAAATAATTAAAAAATTATTAAAA
>JANLJB010003357.1:0-38349 GCA_026212285.1 Bursera cuneata
GTCATTAACTTTTTGAATACCTCATGACTTTCATATACTTTTAAAAAGTATTGATTAAATACCCCAAGACTTTTACAGATTTTTTAAAAGTCTTTAAAAGTTTATATTAAATACCTTATGACTTTTATAGAGTATTTAAAAGTTTACAAAAGTCTTAATTAAGTACACCTCAACTTTTTAATTTTATAAAAGTCTTTAAAAGTTTTTAAAAGTTATTAAAAGTCTTAATTGAATACACCCCCTAAAATGACAAACCATATCGTACGGGGAGGTAAGTAATATATATAGTAAATCAACTATAAAGTTCTCCAATAAGATGGTGGCACGTCATTATCTATATGTCAGGCTAACAAACAAGAGACAGTCTAGTAATTTCCAATCTGGTATCTTTAAACCGGAGAAGAAGCCTAGGGAAGTCTTCAACGAAACTGGGAACCAAACAACACGATTTGAAGATGGTAAGTAATTTCCAATTCCAGATCATTCAATCTCTTCTTGAAGATCGAATTTGATCGAATTTCGTTTATTAATTCTCTGTAAAATATTTGTTTTCTAGGTTTGTATTGCTTGCTTGTTGCCGCTTTTCTTGGTCCCCATCGTCAACTTACTGCCCTTGCTCTTTTCTTTTTTCATGGTAAGAGAGACTGGGAGAATTTTCTGTTCTTTTTTAATTAATTAATTATTTCATTTCATTAATTATGAAATTGATGATTCTTCAGGCAAAAATTTATGGGATTTTGGGTTGGGAGTATAGAAAACCGGAGAGAGCTCCTCCGGCTTGCCCGTATAAGCCTGCGGCGAAGAAGGATAACAATACTAACAAAGTGAGTCATCCTGCCATTACCTCTTGCTTTTTTTTTTTTTTTTTTTATAGCTATTTTAGACTCATTTATGTGAATTATTAGTTGCTTTCGATTTCGAAGAAAAATATGGATTATGGTTTCTGTTGTGCTTCTTAGAGAAAATATTGGAGACCATTGATTGATTGACAATTTTCCAAGTCTTACACAACATTCGGGATCTACTATTAAAATCATAAGAGACATGGATAAAAAGGCTTTTCTTTTTATATGGCTTTCTTTGCCAAATAATACTTGCATCAGATTAAGTTATAATTCCAATGGGTAAATTGATGTATCGCAAAAGTGAATTTGTTATCCTCTCAAGTAATAAAGAGATAGAAGGAAATGGTTATTTTTTGTGCTGTGGAGTCTTACTATGTCCTTTGTACAACGAAGGATACAGTTGGTGGGTAGTCATTTACTGATCTTTTTTCTACTTTGATTGAATTATTTGGCCTGATTTTTAGATGATGACCTAATATTTCCATGTTCTGATCTAACCTGTTTTAGATTTTTTAATTAGATCGCTAGTAACTTAGCTCTACCAAATGAATTTTCGTTCATACTGGCTTGCCATAAAGATGCATAATTCTTTTTTTTTTTTTTTTTTTTTGAATTTTAATAAAGTNATAAATATGCATAATTCTTTTTTTTTTTTTTTTTTTTTCAATTTTCATAAAGTGGTCTAGGATGTAGTTGTCTAGCTAAGAGTGCAATACGGGTTCTGGCTGTCATATCCAAAGCAAAATCACCATCAATTGAAAGTTGGCCTTTCTGAGGAGAGTTGAGCTGATCATTGATGATTATATGGTTGGCATCTAGATTCTAAAAGTATATGTATATCTGGATGTGTGTTTGTTCAGAACTACGATCCTTGTTTCTTCCTTTGAGTTTTCTTGGTGTTGAGGAGTACACATACGCGCCTTTGTATGGTAGTATTTGTTGAAACATTTTTGTATTTTGTTAGGTACATGTAACAAAAACTATACCCTGTAAGAGCATACAAGAAGAGAAAATTTATTTAGAATATCAAAAACTGATTTTAGTATCTTCATTCTTTAAAAGTCAAGTAAACTTTTGCTGGATCTTTGTTCTATTAGAAATCAGTGATGGAGGTAATCCAGAAAAAATAGATTTTTCCTGAATTGCTGGCTGCTGACTAAGCTTTTAGGACTTGAGCAGGACGTTAAAAGGGTTGTACGAGGGCTGTAGGGTCATAGGCAGGTTAGGAATGGATTCAGGTTTGTGTGTCGGTTTGAATTGTTGGTTCGAAATTGATTTTAGAGGCTGAAAGTCTCAGAAATCACGTAGGAGAAATAGGATTAGGATTGATAGTCGGACAGCCCCTTAGAATTTGGCTAGTCGCACCAAATTCTAGCTTTTTTAGCCTCGCAACCGTGGAAGAAGAACTGAGCGTTCAATTGACTGAATAATTCTCTGCCTTTTATTGATGCCCATGACCCCTTTATAAAGAGTTTTAAACAACAACTGAACTAGGAAACCTTCCCCTATTAGGATTGGTATCCTTCCTAACCTGGAAAGAAAAAAAGAAAACCATGCTGGAAATAATTTCCAGATTAGGAAAGAAATCCTAACAGCCTAACAGAGGACAATCAAGTCCTTTTATTTCCTAAAACTATTAAAACGAAATTTAAAGGAATCATTGTCTGTGAAAAGAACAAACTCCTTACGCACCAGGTAGTGTCTGCAACGCTTCAATGTTTGGATTAGCGCATAAAATTCCAGATCATAGGAGCTGTAACAGCACTGGAGTTGCATATAACGCCTGTAGAATGTGGCAAGTCCATGGAAACTGTGCACCTCATGGATTTTTTGGGTGGAGGCTAGTCTAGGATTGCTTGTACCTTAGAAGGGTCTGCCTTAATCCCCTGTTCGGATATAATAAATCCTAAAAACACCACTTCAGATTCTGCAAAGATGCACTTCTTCAGGTTCACGAAGAAGCTCTTAAATCTCAACACTTGGAACACCTGTCTGAGATGATCAATATGCTTTTCCATTGTCTTGCTGTATATGAGAATATCATCAAAGTATACCACCACAAATTTCCCCAAAAATGGCTTTACAATTTGTGTCATCACTCTCATAAACGTGGCTGGTGCATTGGTGAGACTGAAAGGCATCACCTTCAACTCATATAAGCCCCTCCCTCGTTTTAAAGGCCGTCTTCCACTCATCACCAGGCCTTATTATAATTTGATGGTAGCTACTTCTTAAATCAATCTTTGAAAAGATAGCTGAACCATGCACTTTATCAAGCATATCCTCCAGTTTGGGGATTGGAAAGCGGGACTTATTTCTGTGTATAACTATTGGACTTGGCAAGTTGTGTATATCTGTGTTACTCTTTTGCTTAGTTGCTCTGCATGTTTGCTTTCCAAGCTACCTTGAGTGGTAATGAAGTTTTATAATCTACAGGTGGGGGCAGAAGCTGAACCTGGTGCACCAGAGTCTGTATCCAAACTAGTTGAAACGGTTGATCATAAGCAGGACTGAAATTGGACTGCTTTCTTGTCAGTGAACATCGAATGTAAATGTCAGGAGCCTTCTTTTTATAATAAGGATTCTAATCTCAAAGGATCCGATTGTATGTTCAAATATCAAAATTTAGAACTCTTATGTTTGAATATTGGATAGTTAACATCACTGTTGAAACCTTTCAAGTTTGTTTGTGAAAATTCAGCCTAAGTTCAGTGAAGCACCAGTTCAGATACTGGCATTATTGGTGGTGATGAAATTTTTTTCATTGGAAGTGAATCATTTTCTGTCTCAGTAAATTTTAGCAGATTTTGGTTTGATTTTGAAACCAAACAAAGTTTTTCAAATTCAAATTTGCTAAAAAAGGACCCAATTTTGTTATAGTCTCATCAATCTTATCATAAGGGTTGGTCTAATATTAATGGATTAGCAAGTTCGATTGACATCCCTAAATCTTCAATTTTTGGATTGAAAACTTGTGACATAAATAAAAATATAAAACAACTCCTTGTCGGCAGCTAGCATATCTTCCTATCTGGAATGCGTCCTTAGCATATTTTTAGCAATGTTTGGTGAAATTTCTGAGGTCAGGCCAGAATTTGACTGAAAGGTACAACATGTAGAGAGTACGTTCATGAACTAGTACAGTGCCAGCTATGTTTGCCTAAGGAAGTTGGTGATCATTGTTATAAGCTATTAGACTGTATCTATATGGGACCTCTTGTTTCATATTATAGCCCTACACTTTAGTTTTATTTATTTATTTATTTATATATTCTATTAATAACTTTTTGAAGTTAAAGTCAAATTTGAGTCTCAAACTGAATTGATCGGTCTATATACTTGAAAAAGTTAAGCCGAATAAAATTATTAAATCATTAATCAACATCATTTAGGATTGTTGACAATTAGGGGCGGTGGAATTCAATTATTTAATTATTTTATTTACTTCAAAATTCAGATAACATCCCATTGATCGGCTCCATTCTTTTGACCATTAGGCAGCCAAATTTGTCCACCTAAATAGCGAAACAATTGGGATTTGAATTCGTTATATGATGTGAAATACTTATTTCTTAAAAAATTAAATAAAAAAGATATTTGATGAAACCTCAAAAGGAAAAATTTAAATGACCGTAGAAAATAGAGATGGTAATAGATTGGGTCTGGGTAGCGTTTACTGGTATCCAAACTCGGACCATGAAGAAAATTGGGACTAAACCCTACCAGACCCATCATGAGTCAAAAACAAATCATGTTGAGACTTTTTACGCCTGTTCGAAAGCAGGGACTGATTTGAGAGATTGGACTGCCTATCCAAAAAAGTAAATATGATCAAAATACCCTCATTTTAATTATAACTCACTCTCTATCGCAATCCTCACATACAGCACGCAGATATGTCTTCTTCTTCTTCTTCTTCATACATCACACATGTAGCTCAATCCTCTCCCTTGTTCACTATCATCAAGATCACAAGATCGAATCATTACTCGTAGAAGATACGTAAATCTTGAATGATTTCTTCTGTTTATAAGATTTATTGTTGAAAATATAAGATCACACTTGAAAATGACAGCTAGTAGTTGTAAGTTTGAGTTAGGAGATGTACATTACATACAGTGAAAGATTTGTTCAAAAAAAAAAATGGGGGAAAAAATGGAGAATCGGAGTAGGATCGGGCGGTCCTTACAATAGGCTACAGCAAGACTAGGCGGTCCTGCTACCAGGACCATCGAGTCCTGGCAGGACCGGGCGGTCCCTTTGGCAGTATAGATCTTTTTTGTTGTTTTAAATCATAAATTCGTACAAATTTGTTATTTTTCGTATTATCTAATACTCTTCTATATTTTTGTGTGATTGTATTTACAAGATAATGGAAGTGTGTTTTATTTTGCACTACAGTGGTCGTTGGGAGACAGATCAAAATGGTTCGATTAATTACATTTGAGGAGAAGCGACAGGATTATCCGTCTCTAAGGACATTGGATATAATCAATTGGTAGAATTATTATATGACACACTTGAGTTTGATCCATCTAATTGTATGCTGAAATTGACAGTAAGATTTCCTACATTGGAGTCAGAAGAATCCCCAATCATTACAGTGAAGAATGACAAGACTGTGAAATTCTTTCTTCAATGTTATAGTACAAGTGCAGTGAAATTACCCCAATTGATGGTGGAAGTTGAAGAAAATGAATTTAAGACAAGTAATCCATCGAAAATATTACGGCATAAAGGTAAACATGTTACATAGGAGAAAAATGAATATTCAGGTAATGAAAAAGTTAATGAATTGGATCCATCACTTGAAAATATTCTTAACCACCAATTAATGGGTTCTCAAGTAATACATGAAATGGACAACCATACAAGTCGTATTTTTCAGCCACATGTAGACCATTTTTCTTTTTTAATCGTTTTTTATATTTGGCCCTTCTTCCATTCAAAACGGTAAAAAGCTGGGCATATGTCACATCAAAACATTTTGAACCCAATGGATAATTGTTGAAGGTGTCCTGATCATCAACCATCTCCAAAGACTCACACAAAGGATATCACTTTCTGTCTTTACTTAGAAGGAATCGCTCTGAAACGTAAATGAGCGCTAACTTTACTGCATCCTTATCTGGAATTTCTATAAAACCCAAATGATTCAGAACGGCATCAAAGTCCAGAATTTTTAAATCTTCCCCCATGAGGTACGTGTCTCTAAGTCTTGGTGGGGCCCTAGACTAGAACTGTGGACATCATCCAAAACGTAACCCTGTTATGAGGTCGAACTCATAACGGGAGAACCTGACAAGTTTCCCTGAAAACACATCAATCACAGTCAATAACAGTACATAGTTAAAACAAATTGATGATGATATGTAACGACATACCTGAAAGCAAAAATCACATCTCATTTTATATACCAACTGTCTCAATTTCTTTAAGTAATATCTCATGGATTAATTTTGTCGAGAAACGTTAGGTTAGGAATATCAACAAAGTGTCCGAAACATGTAGTACAAAATAATTCACGTTGGCTTGAAGTAAGTTTATCCCTAAGCAGATATATAGCTTTAAAACTCGACATGTACGAAGCTTGGTCATTGTAATGGTGTTCGACGCTTGTCTTCATGTTCAACGTCACTTTAGGACTTCCCATTTTGAACTACTAAATAAGGAAAAAAAGACCCAATAAGTCCTACCATATAATGCAATAACATTAAAATAATATGTGAGGGTATCGCCGAAGGAATGGGCTTTCTACCGATACGACCTTTCGTTCTTGCCACCAGGACCGCTCGATCCTATCTATAAGACCAGGCAGTCCTAGCTATAGGACCAGAAGGTCTTAACTCGAGACCAAATGGTCTTTCCACGAGAATTGAGTGGTCTTCTCATGAGAACCAATCGGTCCTAATGTGATGATCGAGTGGTCCTAACGTAACGACCGAGTAGTCCTCCCACCTGAACACATCTTTCATATAATCACACGATACACAAACACTACACAACACAAAAACACCTTTCACAACACAACATAAACACTACACAATATAAACACACACATGCAAACATATAACAACACACAACAAAAAATTAACTCGCGATCAGGCGATCCTAACGCTATGACCGCGTAGTCCTCCAATGAGGACCGAGCGGTTCAATTGTGATGACCGATCAGTCCTTCAATGAAGATCGATCCATCCTCCCTCACGAACACATAATGGATATTGTGCTCATTCACCCATTTCATCGAACACTTGGTACTCATACACCACAACACACAAACACAACAAAAATTCCCAACATCAAATACACAACAACACATCTTATGAATTGACGATCTAAAACACCACCCAACTACACATCCATCTTATTCAAAAAAAAAAAAAATACACGAAATGGAGAAGAGGGAGAGAGGTGCACACACCTGAGTTGTCTCTATCGCCTGTGTTTGCTTCATCGTCGGTGTGTGAGGGAAAGAGAGAGTGACAGTTGCGTGAGAGAGGGTCACTATGAGAGGAGTGTTTGCCTACATGCCTAACTTGTCGCCATCATCGTGTGTTCTCTGTTGCCGGTGTGTGAGGGAGTGAGTGAGTGAGAAAGAGTGAGTGAGAGAGGAGTGTTATATCTATGGGTGTTTTAGTCCATTTACTTGTAATTAGATAGGAAAATAATTAAATTTTTTAGGGTTGGCTATTTTTGTAACTGTATCCTTAATTTGGGATATTTGTTTAAATTCCCCAACATATGACATGGGCACCCCATGGGGACTTTGAATCGTTCAAAGCCATGGAAACCCTAGGGAGAGGGAATACAGGCTGCATGAAGAAAATAATCGGTGAAATAAACTTTTACTTTCTTGTTTGATGAAAGTCTCTGAACCACCAAGAGCTTCCAAGATATATCTCTTTCTTTCAGAGGGACACAGGGGTAGACATGTTTTGTTTGTAAAACTCTTCCACAACATGGGATAGAGAGAGGAGGAAGGAAGAGTTATGAATTGGCGTTGAAGAGAATCAAAGAGAGAAGAATTGGCACTGATGATTTCAAGAAAACCTAGCCGAACTTAGCTCTTTTTCTCTCTTGCCATTTGAATGAATATAATATGTTTTTAGGGTTTCTTTTGATTTTATGTGTGGCCAAGGGTATTAAGGACATTCCTTAAACCCAAGCTGTGTATGAAACCCTAATGCATCGTTTTAATCTAATACTATGCCATTTTGATTAAGTCTTCCATGAATTCAATAAAATTAAGACGAGGCTTATGGGGTTTCCAAGCTAATGGGTGTGTTTAATTTTTAAACTTAATGAACGACTAAAAATTGGACACAGCAGAAATTAAATTCTAAGGTTGTGGGAGTTTTAATTACTTAGTGTAAGTGTTAGGACAATTTTTAATCAAACATAAAAATTTCCAAATATAAACCCAAGACAACTTTTAATCAAATTAAAAGTTTTCAAATATGTAAAACCCTAAGTTTCTAAACCCTAATTCGCCTTGGGTCGGGCTTTGTACAAGTCCTGCTTGTACACAGGCCTAGTGATGGAGCTTGGTAGAGATATTTGGGAGGACAAAAAAAAACTCAAATGTTGGAGGGGTCTAAAGTTAAAATTTTAATTTTTAATTTATACATGTATTGATTTTTTTTTTTTCGGGGGGTCATGTCGCTCCATCTCTGCATAGCCCAAAAACTTAAAATCCAATATACATGTGACTTTAATTCACTGCCTAAAAATATCCAAAATGGAAACCCTAATTTTTAGCACAACACTTTATTTACTGATTTAACCCTAAAACATTATTGAATAGGTCCTTATTAAATTGTATCATTCTCTCTTAGTTCTCATAGATGCCCAAAAGAATTAGAAAGCCATCCAATAGACCTAATGGATATATTTAATTGCAAACTTCAATGGACTGGACTTAGTACCCTTTTATCTCATAAATGTGTCAATTAACTCTGGTTCATTCCATTATAGGCCCAGCATTGCACTCTTTAATTAAATACTTTTATTATTAGAAAATTTAATAATTTTAATTAGAATAAATTATACCTTAAAGTTTTATCAATTGAGTAACAAAATTACTTAGATAGCCTCATAGGATATCGATAATTAAAGCTAAGTTAAATAAACTGTAAGTCCCCTCCAGTTATATTTTTATCCTTGCGACAAATTTATATCTAATGAATGAATTAGTTTAATGAACTTACTTCATTAAACACTCAACCAAGATTTATCATTCAAGACCTAGTAAAACCCTTAAGGCAATATCTTTTAAACCTTATGGAGTTACATATTACATATCTATAAACTAGTGTTCTCTATCTTATAAATCAGACAATCTAAATAAGCCAAGGTATTGGCCAATGTAATAAAGGTTTCACTCTCTATTCTAATCAATATTGCAGCCTATAAATCAAAGGTATACTACCCAATCAGGATTAAGGTAGGTATACCCAAGTTGTTATGGTGTGAAGTTTATATGTACAGTAACGATAATTAAAGATTACAGCCTAAAATCAGAGGTATACTACCCACTCGACACTAAGGTAGGTATGCCTAAGTTAAGCTGATGTAAAGTTTATGTGTACAATAACAGTTTACACTGAACCATAAACTTCACTTGGTCCTTGTTCAATGTATATACTATACACAAGTGTCTTTGCCTTAAAGTGTCAATTTTAATGATTTAAGACTCATCATCCGTATGAAAGCAAACGACATAGCAACTTTATTTAAATAGAGAGCCTAACTCTGCTTATAGTTGTGAACTTAAATTCGAGCTATGATAAAGTTATGGATCTCCTATATATGACTACTTCATTTGACCAAAAACTTAATCATTTTTCTAGCTTAGAAGCCTTGCTCATTAATTTTATATTAGAGATTATAAAGAAACAATGATTGATATGACATCTTTATATTCCGTAAATTCTTTAGAAGACCTTAAAACACCTTAGTAAATAGACTTTTGGTAAAAAAGATCTACCAAATTATTCACTATAGAAATCTTACACACTATTGTATCACTTTGCTGACCAATCTCTCGTATTAAGTTGTAATTACGCTTAATATGCTTACCACTCTTATGGTTTTGTGGTTCCTCGAAATTTATGAAATTGAATGAGATCGGAAATCTTGCAAGAGTGATGGTTGAAACTAAAAAGGATAGAATATTTTCATTAATTTATTTGTTGATAAAATTAGTATTAATTTTACCGGTTGCCACTGCTAGTGTACAAAGAGCATTTTCAACAATGAATGTTATGAAGAATCATTTACGAAATAGAATGAGTGATTAATATTTGAATGATAGTTTATCATGGTAGGACTTTTAGAATAAGATGATAGATCTTAATGATATACCTTAATTATGAGTTTGAGTAATGCATTATAATGATATGTTATCAGCTCAACCGAAATTCATTTTAGGGTTGTCATAACAAATATTAAGCATTGTAAACTTATAAATGTTTAGCTATTATAATTTCTATTGATGACATAAAATCAATTACATTTATACTTTTATTTGTTCATTTTGTAAATTAATAAATTATTATCAATAATTTTAAAGGTCGAATTATTTTATTTTATTTTATTGAAACATTATTTTTATCATTTACTTTTTTCCATTTGCCCCTCCTAACTTAATATCCTACCTCCGTCTCTGAATGGATGTGCCAGTGATATTTAGCCTATCTTATGGGATGTCTAGGTGATTTCTTCCAAAACTATTTAAAAGAAAATTAAAATTGCTTTTGCATTATGATAAACTAATCCCTTCATTTTTTTTAATAGGAGAGAGTGGCCCGGGCGGCGACCGAGTAGTGGCCACTTAGTTTTTTATTAGCATTTAATTTAAAAATAAATAAAATATAAAAATACAAGTATCTACTAAGCATGGAAGTTTCGTCCACCGAATTGAGTCCCACCGAAAACCCACTTGTTTTGATTCACCATTTCATAATAATTGTTTATTTTCCAAGTTGTTTAATGGTCCCTGACATATTTAACTCTAGTATCTGCCACCACTTTCATAGAATCTCTACATTAGATTCACTTTTTATTTCATAATTGAATCTCAATTTTAATTTGCAGCCAGCAGTCGCAGTCACCTAGACCTCCATTTAGTCTTGAAATTGGGTAAAAGAATCTCTTTCTTTTTCATCTTTGTTTTACCTAACAGCACCCTGTAACTTTTTCCAGGCACAAATATAAATTGTATACATCTTCCTGCAAAGTTAGTATGATTAAGACGTATCACTCTTTCGAAATTAACTAAATTATTTCTCTTATTAAAATTATCGAAAACATGACCAATTGATAAAATTTGTTCTTATTAATAAGAGAAGAATATCCATGCTTCGAAAATTAAAAAAAAAAAATTAATATAAAATTAACCTGGATTTTCTTATAATAAAATTATAATAATTTTCCTTTTTTCTGAGATTGTACTGAAGTTGCGGGGAGTCAAGTCCACAAGCATTAGCTAACGTTAGGTGGGTAGCCATGTGTGACTCCCGACAATAAGACAGGCCGTAACACATGAGCAGTCCATTGATTTGTGGCTATCTTTTGCTTATTTTGTTTTCCAACTTGGCTGGAACTGTTATTAACAGCTGGATTGCTGGCCATCCTTTTCTTCTAATTTTCCTTTTGTCACAAAATTAATTATTTAGTAAAAACAATAATATTTAAGTGGAGTTATTTATTTATTTCTTATAGAAGTTGACTATAACAAGGAAAAATGATAAAATTTCGATAAATCTTAGAAAAGTTATGTTAGATGAACCCTAAAAAATAATTCACTACGACATAATTCAAAAAAATTTATCTTCATTTACGCTAAAATTTGTAATTTGAACACTTATATAGACAATAATTGAGGAGCCAATCAGCAAAAGACAGTGTTTAGCCAACAAAAGCAAAGCATGTCGTCAATGGCTTGGCGTCCCTTTGAATTGATTATTTAATCCGAAAGCAACCCACTGTGGTACCTTTTCATCCACTCGTTGCCTTGTCTCGATCCATCTCTCTCTCTCTCTCTCCTAGTGGCCACAAGCCCATCGCATTTTCCTCCGACCAATTCAATTTTCCACTTTATTAAATAAATTTTCTAAACATTCAGAATAACCCTTTGAAATTTCGTCAAATTTTACTAAAAAAAGGATCCACTTGTCCAAAGATTATATTCTATTATTCTTGCTCAAGTAAATATCATATCACCTTTCCTGTGGTTTGTAAAAATATCACTTTGATACCATGATTTTGAAAGATCTCCATAACATGCCTTATAATTTTCCTAACCTAAGTTGACCACCCTTTTGGATGAATAAAATACTATCATTACTTAATAAAAAGGGACGTTTAATAATTTTTCGCAACTCACAGGATCTAAAAATATTTTGAAAACCTCGGGGGATGCATTTTTTGGGGTTGTAAAAAAGAAAAATTGAATACTGTTTACTAATTCACTACTATACGGTTTGTCATTATCAAAGACTTACCTAATTGTTGTATTGACCAACCTGAAGGAGTACGTGGAATAATCGCTACCGTTGGTTTTGTTCTCTTGCACGAGACAAGCGAATTTGTACATCAAATTTCTTTGATGTGAGCTTTCAACGCCAAAGCTATCAAAACTACACCTTCAAGCAAGACCCACCCGATGTGAAACATTTGTGAAAGACATGCACTATTATTAATTATAATTTGTCTTTATTATTAAATTTATGTTTAATCTTTATCTAAATCTCCATCTCTACATCTATCTAACTTTCTCGTTTTTCGGTGTACCTAATCTTATAATTCTAGGTCGAGCTGTATCCGGTTAAGATTCATTCTATTTATGAATAGTTTGATTCATTTAATTGGATCGATCTATAAATCAAGACCATCTTCTATATGTAACAAAATTATAATTTTGTTTCATCAAAGAGGAACACCAAAACACGAGGGTTGTTTTAAATTTAAGAGTTAATTCAAACAATTCGGTCACGTTACTATATCAATATAGTACAATAATCATTTAATTATTAAATACTATTTATTTATTTATTTTTAATTTTCTCTTTATAAATCACTAATTTGATTGATTTAAATTGATCAATCCATTGATTAAGACTCCCTTATAATGACTATATTATTGGACCGACCAAATTAACCCTCGGTAACTCAATCCAAGAAGTATCGTGAATTATATATTAATGATATATATACTATGGTTTAAAAAAAAAAAAAAGGGTATCTAAGAGCCATTACCTAACTCCATGACCATAAGCAGTATAGTAGTCCAACTTTGAAGATACCCATAACTAGGCTTGTTGGTTCCCATCTATGGCATTATTCTTTGTCTTCTTAACTAAATTAATATTTAAAAGATTCAAACTCATCTCATCATCCATCTAATTTGAATTAATTAATGAAATTATTAGTATCTATCGAGAAACATGACTCGATGCACTATAACGTCATTTCCTTTTACACAAAATATTTTATTATTTCCAATTCATAAATTATATAATATTTCATAAAGATTATTTATCTCGCCGCAAGTCCAGGGAGATATTTGATAGAAAAAGTTTAAAAGTAAAATATCATATAAACCTCAAAGTTTTGATTAATATCAATGTCATGTCTTTTAATTTAATCTATAGAAATACCAAACTACTTTATCTTTGAATATTGTTATACTTTTATAAATAGATATTATTGTAAATATTAATATTTTCCGAAATATTTTGTTTTAAAGAAAAGAAATTTTTTTATCAAGTTTAAATAATTAGATTTATTATCACCTATAAAATTAAAATAATATATATTTTTTATGGATAGTTTTTATGTGTGACTTGTCCTAAAGGTACATATTAAGACCTTTAAATACTTTAGTCATTAAACTATTTGGAAAATTGTAATATTTTATTAGAATAATTATTGAATATAGTAAAATAATTAATTTAATATTATTTTTAAAATAAATTAATAATTATAATGATGAATATACTCATTCTTCTAGGTAGGTTACATCTTAAGACTAATTTATTTTTTATATAAAAATTGAACCAATTGGAGGAAATTCTCGTTAAGATGCAAAACTTTAAAATGAGTATTTTTTGAATTATAAATAAAAACAAATCAAAAGTTAAAATCAATTTCATGTTTTCTTCATTAAAAAAAATGTCCAAATAGATAATAATTAAATTTGAGGGGTCCAGGTGATATTTTATCAAAAGATTTTATGGTACAAAAAGGTGACAGTCAGGTGTGAAAAGGGTTAAGAGGGAAATGACTAGTGGAGCAAACTTTTCTTTCATTTTCCATTAAGTTATCCACGTGAGGGGACCATCCATAGAATAAGACACGTGACGGCCGCTAAGCGTGAGTCACCATACACGAGAGATTACTTTATTATAACACTACGCGAGAGCCAGGATATTTCTCGCCAATTTATCACGATTATAAGGCTGTTTCTTCCAAGGTGTCCGTATACGAGATTGTCTATTAAAAAAAACAATAATAATTTCGGACCGACAATTTTCATTTAAGAATTAAGAATTTCCAATAATGTTGGACTTTGTCAACTGCCACGTCACACTGTTGGGGTTTTTTTTTTTTTTCACATTTTAAAATAAAAAATTAAATAAAAGTCAAATTTGGATAGCAGAAAGCTTTTTTTCTCATGTTATAAATAAAATAAAATATTTTATTTTGGGTAGTTGTTGAGTATATTATTAAGAAGAGATTCGAACAAATCTAAGGGTTATTATGGGTAATAAAACAATTAGCACGCTAATATTTCATTTTAAAACAAAATATTGTATTAATCAATTTGGGGAGTTAGTAAGATAAAGTTCGTTTTAAGTCCCAATATTTTACTTTCTTTGTTGATAAAATAAAATTATTTGTTGATTAAAGTTAGGTTGAAGTGAAGGGCCTGACTGGTGAAAACAAGGAAGAAACAAGTCTTCATCAGTCGACAAAATTATCTTAGCTTGAAAGGAAGCTGAAGGAATTTCATGAGTATTAAAACAGAGATGGTCATTTCACCCCCACACAAATTCTCATATCATCCCTCAACCCTTTTTTTAACCCTCGGAAGCTGAAATTTTGGGACAATTGAAAAGGAGATTAAGAGACAACACCAACAACAAAGGAGAGGAAGAACAAGTGAAGCAGAAGCAAGAAAACAACACAACATAAACACTGCTTTGGTTTTATTATCTGTCACAGACTCTGCTTCTCTGTAACAGAGCCCAGAAAAGAAAGAAAAGAAAGAAAGAGATGGGGATTCTGCACGACGACGTTGTGATCATCACACCGTCCGAGAAAGAAGAAGACCACACTGTTATAACCATCAACTGCCCTGATAAAACTGGTCTTGGTTGTGATTTGTGTCGTATCATTCTCTTCTTTGGTCTTAGCATTGTTAAAGGAGGTAATCCAATTTCCTCTGTTTCCTTTTATTTTCTTTTTTCCTCTCTACTCTCTTCTTGTCTGCAAACAACAGCAAGGAAGGTTAAAGGTAAAAAATTTTGTATAAAGCTTTTGTTTTTCTTCCTTTTGCTTGTGCTCTCTCAGCAAACAAACAGTAAATTCAACTTCTCTCTATGTCTTCTTTATAAGTTTTTGAGGAAAAAGAATATGATGGGTATGAGTGATTTTGTTTTTTTAATTATTTGAGAGCAAGTGATTAGGTTATGTGATTTCTGATATGTGTTTCTTTGATGAAGATATAACGACGGATGGGAAATGGTGCTTCATAGTGTTTTGGGTGATTGGAAATTCAGAAACTAGATGGAGTTTGTTGAAGAAGAGACTAATGGGTGCATGCCCTTCTTGTTCTTCTGCTTCTGGGATTTTGTATTACCGCTCAGAACCACAATCGCCAAAGCCTCCTGACGTGTTTCTCTTGACGCTTTGTTGTCTTGACCGAAAAGGGCTTTTACATGGTACTTTATTTCTTTTCTTTTTTCAATATTTGGTGTATGAATTTTATTTCTTTGCCAGTATTATTTGTCTTGATGGTTTATATTTGGTTTGTTTGGTTGGTGCGTAATCGGTCTCATCTTTAACGCGGGTGTTGGGTTGTTGGCTTTAGCTTTTGTTGTGTGTTTTTATTGTCCTTTATATTTGATTCTTATCTTTGATTGTTTTGAGATTTTGGGAAAAGAAAAGAAAATTTGAATCTTTCAATGGCCACTTCAACCCCTTGCTTTTGATGGATTCCAGGATTTTGATGAAGAAGTTTTCTTTTTTCTCTTCTTTTTGCTGATTTTGGATTTGACCCCCTCCCCGTTTTATGTTATTTAGTGGAGAATTTGGATGCTAGGAAATTTTGAGAACTCTATCCATCATTGAGTTCTGGAGGATTTTTATTTTTTTTTAACATTTTGGACAGATGTCACCAAGGTTCTTTGTGAGCTTGAGCTCACCATAAAGAAAGTGAAGGTATCTACCACCCCAGATGGGAGAGTGATGGACCTGTTCTTTGTCACAGACACCAGGTTTTGCAATCTTGATATATTTTCTTCAATATCATGTTGCATTTTCATCAAATATTTGACTACTACTACTGTTTTCGTCAAGGAGTTGCTGTTTTAAGGTTCTTGAGGTTACATGTTATGTTTCATTGATGCCTTGAAATGACTGCAACTATATGAAATAGTAGCTTCCATATACAAGTTTGACAAGCATCTCATGTAAATAGGATATTTGTATCCATTATTGCTTTTTTAAATATAAAAATGGTCCATGGTGACTGACCAGACCACCCATTAGTAGTTTTTAGCAGCAGGTCTTTGATGCTGATGAATATTCTCCCTGGTCAAATGGTTTTTGGACAAAGTCAATCATACAATGAAAGAATTCTTTAAAAAATTTGGCCCCTTCCACAATTAGAATTGTACTGATGGATAATTTTGAAGTTTAGTTAGTGGGCAAACACTATGTGCCTTCATATTAAAGTGTATTTTTCTTTTGCCTTTTGTTTTTACGGTTTCTTTCTGACATAAGAAGGGTGAGAAACAGGGATTTCAGGACTGAATATATTTAGAGTTTGATAATCTGAGTTTCTGAGTGTCTTATGTCCCTTTGTGTGGTAAAAGGATATTTGTCTGGTGAAAATTAACACAGATATTAAGGATTCTGCTATAGTCAATGTTGATAACCTTTTGTTGCATCCTAATCTAACTTCTCTATGACGTGCCTTTATCAGGGAACTTCTACATACAAGGAAGAGACAGGAGGATACATCTGAGCACTTAAAAGTCATCATGGGGGATGCTATGATAACCTGTGATATAGAAATGGTAGGCACTGCAATTACTGCCTGCTCTCAGGCATCTCCATTTCTTCCATCTGCAATCACTGAAGACATGTTCCAGTTGGAAATGCCTGATGAACTGCCGAACGGATCCCTCACTTCTGACAGTGTTTCTGTCTCGATGGACAACTTGCTCAGTCCTGCTCATACTCTTGTCCAAATAAATTGCCAAGATCACAAAGGACTTCTTTACGACATAATGAGAACTTTTAAGGATTATAATATTCAGGTAGATGAGTAATAATATAATTTGCTAATATAGTAAGTTTAAGAAAGTTCTGTTCACTCATGTCCTTTAATTTATGCACCACGATCGGATTTCTTCATTTTTATGGGGGAGTCATTCTTTATGGAAACATCTAGAATCCTGTTTAATTTGCATTTGTAGTATTTAGAAGTCTTTTTTCATTTGCTTGTTAATTGTTTGTGAAACTGTCAACCTCCTGATGTAAGAATCCTCAATAGACGATCTCTTGTTGTTTATTGTCTCAAATAACCTTGTGATTAGAAAGATTAATTCTTGTTATGCCTAAGTATTGAATAGCCAAAATTTGTGATGCATGGCATCCTTTACTGTGGTAGCATGCTTCTATGAGGAAAGGTTGAAGCACATTCTACCTGATCAAAAACAATTCATCCGAAGATATCTGGTTCCACAATATTAACATCTAGATCTTGTCATTTGAGCAGATTTCATATGGACGTTTCTCTACAAGAAAAGGAGGAAACTGTGTGATTGACTTGTTTATCATGCAAGCTGATGGAAAAAAGATAGTTGATCCTAGCAAGCAAAATGCACTGTTGTCTCGTCTACGGATGGAACTACTTCAGCCTCTCAGAGTGGCAGTGGTCAGCAGGGGTCCTGATACTGAGCTTTTGGTTGCAAACCCTGTTGAGTTATCTGGCAAAGGCCGGCCTCTTGTTTTTCATGATATCACTGGTGCTCTTACAATGCTTAATACCTGCATCTTTTCGGTATGTTCATATTTGCTTACTATTTAAACTCAAAAAGTGCTTACATATGCTTGGTTTTTCCTAGACGCTAGATACTCTTTTGTTGATAAAAATAAAAAGAGTGCATTGCTGAAACTATAAAATTGACAAGACCTTACAGGTAAATGATGGTATGTAATTTTATGTTTTCCATAATTAAATTTGGTAAAAATAACTCTTGGATGGAGTGGTAGGGTGTGATAGTCAATATCATCAAGTTAATGGTATGGTTCATGCTTTATTAAGAAGGTTCACTTTCCAAACTACTCTTTGTATTGTGCCTACTGTGGAATTAAACAGGGAGTTCTTATCGATTCTAAGCTGTTGGTATGCAAACACTTTTGAAAAAGAAAAGGAAAAGAAGTTTTGTGTTGTATATGTAAATAAATATTTGCAAACATTTTTCATAAGTGGTGAATATTCTATGTGGTTCTTGTTTTTCAGGCTGAGATTGGGAGGCACATGATTGTAGGTCGTGAATGGGAAGTTTATAGAGTCCTACTTGATGAAGCAGATGGATTGTCTGTCCCAAGGAGCAAGATGGAGGAAGAGGTTTGGAAGAAGTTGATGGGATGGGAGTGATTGTTAATGCAGACTTATATTCCCTTTGGATCGCCATGCTCACTGTGCAGATACTTATCCTACCTTTATAAGCTTTTAGATGCAGAGTAATAGTACTATACAACCTTGTTTGTAATTTGAAACAAGTTTGTAATAGTTATATCTAATCGGATGTAAATTACAAGTTATACTGTCACAAGACTGAGCCTTTCCATCGTTACAGCGTCTGTGAGAAAAACTCTGTATTATACGAATGAGAAAGTTGGTAGCGAGAAGATATAGAAAGAGTGTAGCACATCTAAATATCTTGCAAGGAGGTTGTTGAGTCATTTCATAGTTGTTCTGCTAAATCGGTTATGCTGCTAATGTGAGGTTGTGACATATCTTCCAATCCCACTGTACCTCTGCCATCAGTTTGTTTCACCTCACTCTATATCTAGTATATAGTACATCATGTAAAAAGGATATGGACTGTCAATCAACGATATCAGGTATGCTGAAAGAGTTAGTTTGTACAGAACATCAAACGCCTCCTATTTTTAGCTGTCAACATAACCCTTGCTCTGCATGTTGTATTAATCTTTGTGACATTACTGATGTGGTTGTTCCAACTTGACATCATTTATGTTAATGTGGCCATCACTTCAAGCCTTCTTACCAACTAAGCAAAAAGATACTGTTACAGTAGAGCAATGTATTTGCCAGGGACAGCAATTCGTGGTTCTCATGTGTCACGAAACCAAGCAGAAAAATATCTCGTCACATCAGAGTGTCTTTGTTTTGTAAGACTCCTATTGTGATGTATATTGATTTGTAAATTGTCATTTTGCACGTGAAGATGATCCGTACTGGAATTTTGTCACAATCAACGGGGTTTTCGTGTCTAATTGAACCGGGTCCCCCTTTATATTATTCTAAATCATCATCATTCAAGATACCAAAAATATCAATTGAGGATATCATCAAAGGCTACAAACAGATATGTTCGAAGTAATAGAGCTTGTGGTTGCCTAATTCCCATTGGCAATTGATGTAGAAACTAAAGATGATTTGATTTACAAATGCATTAATTTAAAAAGAAGGTTTTAGGATCAGGAGACGGGAAATGGTTGCTTTTGCTATGATGTTGGCTTGATGAAGAACTATCAAAGCTTGGATATTTGTACGAGATACCCGAGAAAAATCTCACTTGAACCAATCTGCTGCATAAATGTGTCAAATGAAACAAGAAAAATCTGTCACTTGTAGCCAAACTACTTTATAACTATTTATATCGATACAATTATTACAATGTCATAATCACTGTGATAGTATATTGTTGTAGAATTACACCAAAAATAATTTGTTCATTAAAAAATGTCATACGCATTTAATATATCAAAATAGATGAGGGCTATATCACCCTAAATCTACTTTTAACACCCATTTTTAGGTAAAAGATTTATTATTAAATTATCCTTAACTGAAACTATAAAATCTGTCTTTTTCTATTCTCTTTATTTTAGATTTTCCAAAACAAATATATTTTCTATAAAATTATCTCTTGTTCATTTATATCCTAGTTTCGTAACCCTAGATAAATTGAAAATTGAAAGCTTTGGTTATTCTCCTAGGAAAACTAATTCATTCTCCAATAAAATCAAGGGAATGTATACGAACAACAAGTCTCATTTCAAACTATAGATTAAGGTTGAAAGCAGAAATTGGTATATTCTTTCCCAGCTCATCCTCCGAGTGCTTGAAAATGTTCTACAATCTAGTTTTTTACCGAAGAAAACTCCCTTTAACTTATTGGTGAAGATTTCGCAAGATTCACGAATATGAATATAAAATCCCACAAATTAAAAGCTTTCAAACTTTCGATTTTAAGAAATTTTATGGCCCACACAACAATCAGGACCGTATGACATGCCAGGTTTATTAAGGAATTATATTTATAAAAAGCTTCTATTAAAAATATAAGATCCTTATATATAACTATAAATAAGATTATTAAAAGTCAATCTAGTTAACGAGAGAGGTTTAGAAAGTGAATGGTTACATTGTTGATCCTATAGGAAAGAAAAATATGTATCTATAGGGGTAGAAGTAAGAATGAGTTGGTTAAACACCATATATTAATTTGAATATTGTTATAATAGATATCAGAGAGAATATCGGTTTAGGTGTACTCTTATTTTTTGTGTTAACTAGTGAATTTCTTCTCCCATCCGTGAATGTAGACAAGTTTTACCGAACTATATAAATATGACTTTTCTTTTGTGGTATGATTTATTTTATATGTTTTAAATCTTAAAACATGTTTCCGCATAAAATTTTTCAATAGTGGTATTAGAGCTGCTGGTAACGATCAGGGAGATAAGTTCTTTATCGAGATTGAGTATACATAAAAAAGATTTTCTACAATAATTTCAAGTTATAAGTAGAGTGATTCTCAATAATACTTTTTTTTTTTTGGGCAAAGTTGACATGGTTGTGTTCCTGCATGGATAGTGAAGATGTTTTATTCATTATGTTCGTAGCTTAGACGGAATACTCGTCAAGGGGGAGGGGAGATTGTTAGAATTTTGACTCGATTCCTTATGTGATTTGTAGAAAAATAATGAATTAGATTTATAAAAGGATTATGAGTTTTAGTTCATAGGAGAGAGTTAGATATTGAGCGGTTACACAAGAGTGATCCCTTATAGGGAAGAAAAATATGTAACTATAGGGTTGGAAATAAGAGTGAGTTGATTAAACACCAAATATATCAAATTGAATATTATTGTAGTAGATATCAAACAGAATATCAGTTTGGGTTTTCTCTTATTATTTTTGTGTTAACTTCTGCGTAAATTTTTTCAACAGTGGTATCAAAGTTGTTGGTGACGATCAAAAGAAGATATTTTGTTCATTACTTAGACGGAATACATGCCAAGAGAGAGATTGTTGGGTTTTCTCTATCATCCGTACACTTATTTTCTCTTTTTCTCTATAATCTATTTAACAATCAGATTTGAACCCTAAATCTAAGAGGGAGTACACCTTCAAGTCCAAGGCCTCTACCACTAGGCTACACCCTTAGGATTTATTTAAGATTTCCCAAAGATGAATCACACACACACACACACACACACATATATATATATATATATAAGTAATACACTTGAGGTAATAAATATTTGTTACCTAGATTTTTTTTTGGATATTCAAAGATAACAAACTTATCTATTTGACAAAATATTTATTACCTGCTAAAAGATATAAAAATTGCATTATAATCAATATTTGAGACACAATACTATCTACCAAAGATGAGCTTCGATATTCATTTATCTTATTGAATCTGAATTATGTTAATGATGCAAAATAACTACTCTTATTGTTTTTAATTCGCATGCTTTGTTTGTTTTTATATTTTATGCGTTAAATATATTTCTGATATTTGAAAGAACAAGTTCTATATCCCTTTGTAAGTGTTAATGATCTTGATATAGTTCTTGAATTTGAGAAATCCATTACACATACTCAAGAAAGGCTTTTTATAAAGCTTGGAAAAAGTCAAACAAACAAAGCCCTAGGCTGATGCGAATGACTATTGCAACTAATATTAAAGTCACTCTTCCTGACATTGATGATGGCATGGTTTTTACGTGACATGTGAGGAACGCTTCCGTAATATTGATAGGTCTATTGTTGCGACATTAATGGTTAACTTGACTACCGTGAAATTTGATTGTAACATGCATAAGCACATAATTGAGATCACAAGAAAAACCGTAAAATTAAAAGGTTCTACTGTTTAAACTTAATTTTATATACTATTTGATAATCATTCATTTTTTTAATCTAACGAGAGAAAGAATTGTTAAGTTTATATTAAAAAAGAACTATCTTTTAACTTCTCTTTCCTATTCATATATTGTAGTAAATCAATGACTATCAAATAATATATAAAACTAAATCAACAAAATTAAATTTCAATAGTGACCCAAATTAAAAACCTTAGGAAGGGAAGTGGCATATTCTTTCTTGGTGCAATTTACTCCTTGGCTCAGTGTGGGACTTTCCAGACCAATTACAACACTATTAAAGACCAGTGAAATATGAATGAATTTGTCAGTAAGCTTATTCAAGAGGAAACAACGGTTAAGCATCAAGAAAATCTTGTTTTTCATCTTACTAGTCAAGGAGCTAGTAAAAGAATTTGAAAAAAGCCAAAAACAAGTCATGAAAGAAGGACCACCCAAAATGAGGAATCTAAAGTAATTCATAGAAGGCAATAAAAGCTTGATAGATGTTATTTCTATAACAAGATTGAACACTATCAGAAAGATTGCTAGAAACCTAAGACATGGTTCGAAAAGAAATGTGAGCTTAGTGCCCTAGTATGTTTCAAATCAAATTTAATTAATGTGCCTCATGATATTTGATGGCTTGATTCTTGTTGGACCACTTAAATTTCAGTTTGATGTAGGGATTTCTTATGATTGAAACTGCAAACCTAAATGAAAATCTCTTTTTATGAGAAATTGGATTTTAAAAAAATCCAATTCAATGTATTGGGACTTATTGTTTGTTTTTAAATTTTGGTTATCAATTAAATTTATTACAAACTCTTCATGTTCCTTTAGTTTCTTAGGATTTAGCTTTATTATCAAAACTTGATGTTGTTGGTTACTCTGTAAGATTTTAGGAATGAAAATTTTATTTATTAAAAGTTCTCCTTTTGTTGGTTATGGCCTTGTACATGATGGTTTGTGCGACTTCAATCTTGATGACCCTTTGAACCTTGCATCAAAATAACTAAATGAGACTTAATGATAGTTAAGCCTTCTTGTGGTATAAACGTTTGAGTCTCATATCCAAATAAAGAATAGCAAGATTAGTAAAGAATGAAATTCGTCTAAGTTTAGATTTTACTAATCGTAGTGTATGTGTTGATTACAATATTAAAGGAAAAAAACAAAAAAACAAAACAAAACATACAAAGAAATGAGCCATAAGAAGTACATAGCTTCTTGAAATTATACATTACTTGTGGACCTTTTGATGTTCTATCCTTTGACGGAGAAGAATATTTTATCACCTTTAATTTCAAATTATGGTTCTATCTATTTATTGCATGAAAAATGTCAAGCATTAAATACCTTAGAGGTATATATTAATGAGGTTGAAAGGCAATTAGATAAAGTGAAAATTATAAGATTCGATAAAGGTGGTGAATATGTTGAGAAGCATGATGAATCAAGCCAATGTCCAAACTTATTTGTCTAGGAAGTCATGGCATCTGTGCTCAATACACTATGCTAGATACACCATAATAAAATAGTGTGGTTGACAAGCATTATCATATTCTAATTGATATGGTTAGGAATATGCTAAATAATTTCTCATTACTCATGTTATTGTGGATGAATGATAGTACATTTGTCATGTATTTTTTGAATTGGGTTTCTAGTAAAGCAATTCAAAAGAAATTTTGAACTTTTGGATTGAAAGAAAATTCAGTATGATTAGACCTGGATGTTTGGTTTTTTTGGTAGAAGTAAGAATGAATAATCTATATGAAAATAAATTAGATTTTTGAACAGTTAGTGATTACTTTATTGGTTACCTAGATAAATCCAACGGATATAGGTCTTATTATTACAAGTAGAATCTAATAATTGTTGAAATCCAATAATTATAGGTTCATTGAAAATGGAGAAGTTAGTGGGAGTGAAAAACCACGAAACATGATTATTCAATAAGTTACAATTGTTGAACAATATGAAAATGTTGAACAATAAATTAAAGATAATCCACTTCCTATTGAAACTATCATTAATGAACTTTATGTTGATGAACCACGAAGAGTTCCATTAGGAAGAACCTAAAGGGGAAGGTGGCGTGTCTTTCCTGATGACTACGTGGTACATCTACGGGAGTTATATTTTGACATCAGGCTCAAAAAGGATCCGGTAACATTTCACAAGCCATAAAAGAATTAGTTCTACTAAATGGATTAAACCCTTGATTGGTGAATTGAAAGCTATGGTACAAAAGCAAGTTTGTTATTTTGTTTTAATTATTTTAAAGATGTAAAAGAGTTGTGCGTAAAAGGGTCTTTAAGACCAAACAAGATTTAAGTGATAATATTGAACAATATAAAGCTAGACTTATTACCATATGTTTCACTTAAAAAGAAGGCATTGACAATAGAAGGACATTCTCACTAGTCTCTAAAAGGATATTCCTTTAGAATTATTATGAAATTAGTAGCTTATTATGACTAAGATCAAATGGATATGAAAATTACCTTTTTGGATGATAGTTTGGAATAAGAAGTTTTATGGACTAACCTGAAGGCTTCTCAATTAAAGGAAATGACCACATAATGTGTAAACTTCCACAAAAAAAAAAAAAAAAAGGGTCAATATATAAACTTAAACAAGTTTTTAGAAAATGGTATCTTTAAGTTCAATGATACTATTACTTCTTTTTGAAGGAAAATATTGTTGATTGGTGTATATATCTAAAGATCAATGGGAGCAAGTTTATATTTTGATTCTATATATTAACAACATGTTGCTTACCAATAATGATCTTAGTATATTGCATGAAACTAAGAAATTTCTTTCAAGAATTAAGAAACGAAAGATACGGGAGAGATAACTTATGTGATAGGAATAGAAATATTCCGAGATAGATCACAAGTATTGTTGGGTTTACCTTAAAAAGCATATATCAATAGAGTTCTTGGAAGATTTTGAATAGAAACTTGTTTATCAAGTACCATGCTAATTTAGAAAAGGGATAAATTTAGTCTCATGCAATGTGCAAAGAGTGAATTGGAATGTAAGGAAATAAAAAGAGTTCTTTATGGTTAGTTGAAGGAAGACTTACATTAATACTTAAAGGAACTAAAGACTATATGCTCAAATATAAAAGATCCGATCATTTAGTAATGATTGGTATTCAGATTCATATATTTGTTAGATATCTTAATAGTAGAAAAATCCACTTTTAATTATTTCTTTCTATTAGGTATGAAACAACTTCATGGAAAAGTAGTCAAGACTCTTATCATAGCAACTTCCATCATGAGAAAGGAATTTGTAGCATGCTTTCAAGCTACAATTAATGTTGTTGTAGAACTTGATTAGGACTTGGGGGTTTGTCAACCTTATCGCCGAGCCGTTGAAAATTTATTGTGTTAATTCTACAATAATTTTCTTCTTTAAAAGTCGACAAGTATTCTATGGCACACATGACAATTAGATTCACATGTCATGTCAGGTTTAATAAATAATTCAATGGATTAGTCTTATGTAATTAGTTATTAATAAAGCTTTATGTTCAAGTAAACTTGTGAGAGAAGTTATTTTATTTTGATGGAAAATAGGAATTAAAGTTAGATTAGGAAATTGGTCCTCTCTCTGCACATAAAAGTCGGTTCCTCCTACCTATTAAAAGCTAAGACATAAAATTAAGGCGACAAGAAAGAATTTGCCCTAGAAATCTAGCAAATCAGTGATAGATTAAGGTATGCAAAAAATCCTATTTTGATATTATTTTTTATTTTTATATTAGTTTATTATATTCTTAATGTATCAATAAGAATTGTACATTTTATATTATTTTATTTAATTCGTATATCAGATAATGTATTCAAATTATTATTGAATTTCTTATATAGGTGTATATTGTTTGAACCCAATGATATCAATGTAAAACCCAAACAAATTTAAAGCTTTGAATTGAAGGAAAAGAAAAATTACATAACGAGAGAATAAATGAACAATTGGGAAGATGATAGGATGAGAGGCAGGCAACAAGAAATTCAATTGTAAAGCATATTGGAGATCGCCCACTTTAATTAAATATATTCAATTTTGGTGATGGATATTCGATTTCTATCAAATTCTATGAAGAAAGACAAAAGATTTGGATTAATGAAATATAGGATGAGAAGATAAAAGGGTATTTTGGAAAAATAAGGGGATGTATAAATTAAAAGTTCATTTACTAATTTTTAACAAGGGGTGTCAAAAGTAATGGGGTGTGAAAATTATATTTTGGTGTTCATATAGCTTTACCCTGTCAAAATAAAGGAGTAACACAAAATAATAATATATAATATAGTTTTATACGATTTTCTATTGCTCTTCATCTTCTCGGTTTGACTATTTTCGCATAATCAAACAATGATATTTTTAACGTATGCTTTAAGAGCATGAGAAAACTCGACGAGGGATCCAGGGGCCAGGTCCCTTATGAAAATTTAAAATTTTATTTTAACCCTATTTTCCTAAATGAATTATATTATACCATTTCTCAGAAAAACTTAATATTTATCTTAATTCCTATATTTTTTTTCCTATTTTTAATCATTAGCTTGTTAAATTTTCAATAGCAATAATCATTTCACTGTAGTTTCACGCCGAGTCCCCTCTTTAATCAAAATAATATAATTTAAAAATATATTTTACAATTTACAATGATTTAAGCTTCTTAAATCATATTTTAGATTTTTTATTCTACGTTATTTATTTTGGTATAAATTATATCTTTCTCTTCATTTTTTAATTGTTTGTAAATCAATCGGATTTTTCTCGTATAATTAGTTTTACTCATTTATAGTCTTTTTGGAAAAAAATAAATCATATTATAAAATATTTTTTGGAAACAATGACCTAGAGATATTCTGAAGGCAATTTTATTTTTGAGTGGACATTATGTGATACGAACCGCAAGAATGAATCTTGAAATCTAACATCCTTGAATGGAATTCAAACCCCAAGAACCATAAAATCATATTTATAACCCCGACCCATTAATTATATGAATCTAGAACCGAAGGTACTGGATAGTTTTAAACACCTCAAGAAGAAATCTCTTGATAATTTTAATAGTTTTTTGAACAAATAAAGAAAAAACAATTTCACATTGATTAATATTGAATTAAACGTCAATAATAATCTTTTAAGTTTTTCCCACGCCATCTTATATATGGCTTATAATCAAACCCCAAAATAATTAGGACTAGACAATCCTAATTATTTTAAAACATATGCCTAGGTGATATTCCTAAACTCACTAAGAAAGAGAAATAACACAAAAACCCAAATAAAACCTAAAAATATAATTAAAACATTACATCTCTTGCTTGGATCACGTTGAATAAGTCTTGACCCTCATTTAAGCCCAACTTCATGTTTGATATCATCTTTCTTGAACTTGAAGCTTGATATCCCAAATCTCTTGTACAAGTCCATTAAATACCTCTTCAATCATCTTAGCTCTTGCTCTAATAATAGGTACAAATGAGTCAATGATTGCTTGTTGAATCTCATCATTATGTCTAAAAAAAATGTTAATAGTTCAAAATAAAATTGTCCTAAAATTAATTTGCAATTGTTTGCAAATCTTGAACTTATAACTCAAATTTTGGATTATAATAATCCCAAAATAAAAATAGTTTTATAGAACAATGAGGTAAATATGCAATATTTTCAAAATATGAAAACTTGTCAAGAACAATTATGAATATGAATTTATTGAATAAGTTATCAGCTATTATCATTTTGAATTTTGATTTATTGTTTTAATATTATTTTGAAGAGCAAAATTCATTTTTTTTTTATCTAATCTAGTTATACTTTTTATTAAATTCCTTCATACCATGATTACCATCTATGTTAAGCCCTAAAAGCTTGTATAGTTTAATCATAAGAATCATTAAACCACCATTAAAATTGTATTAAATTAAATAATTTACTGATTTTAATCAATTTTGTATTGAAAAACATAGTTTTTAAGATATTTTAATTATTTTTATGATTGAAATATGTAAATTTCTAAAGCTTAACATGTGTCTTTAGGACGCATATTAAGACTACCCGCTACATAAAAAAGTAGGGCTATATAAACCCCAAACTTGCTCTCCACACCTCTTCGTCTAAATACATTCATTATTTTAAGACTTAATAAATCTATTTTTATCCAACAATTTAATAAATTTAGATCTACAATCTATTTCTACAACTAATTCAGTATAACATGAGTGGACAATTGGATTGATAATTACCATGTTTTGTCATTTTACTTCCATAAAGTTGATTCTAGAAATTGATTGTAGCATTACACATTCAATAATTTTAAAACCAAATCAATGTAATCAATAGGAATTTGATAGTCTATTATTATTTTTAACAGAAATTATTATATACAAAAATTTATCTGTAACCAAAATGATTTATGGGATTTATATATTTTATATAAAATATTAACTTTTTCTTAAATTTAATCATGAATGTACTTAGAAAAGGGGTTCGTAGAGCAATTTTAACGGTTCATATAAACTCACCCAAAAAAAAAAAATTGCAATATAAGCAATTGCAATACAAACATCTAATTAGGGGTAGGCACATTTACCTAGACCGACTCTTCGGGTTTGACCCAAATCATCGAATTTTGGTCGGGTTAAATATTGTCCCAAACCCGATTCGGGTTGGTATTTGGGAAATGATGGGTTTCGATTTTTTAGGGTTTTACTGTGAAAACTCGAAACCCGACCCAAATACTCTTATTTGAAAATGTTGAAAATACTTGGAAGTTGATAGGATTCAAACCTCCCACACCCAATAAACCCTTTGGAATATTGCGAGTAGGTTACATCTTAATCGACAAACATTATGTACAAATATTTTATTTATTATATAATACCAATTTTAAGAACGTAAACTCACAATCGGTTATTCTCATTCAATTATTCTTCTCGACCATCTCCTTAGCCTCCTCACTTCAAACCCCACCAATCTGCTATTTCAAGGCATTTATCCTAACATCCAGAAATCTGTACATGAGTTCTAATGTTTGTGACACTAGTAATCTGAATAAATTTCACAAATCTTTTGCACTCATATTTTATTTTGTTAGTTTTAATTAAACTTAGATAATGATTATTGTAATTCTGATTGTTATAGTTGTCTGATTTTCAAAAAGCAAATCAATCAGACTATGATTGTTTAGGATGAGAATGAAGAAACTGATACTACTCTTTCTCAATTGCGACCTTCCTATGAGGTCAACATTGAATCTGTCAATTTTTTAGTATCTTGCTCTTGAGTCGACATTGAATCATCAACAAAGGAAGCTCCTCACATTCCAAGTCACTTGTTTTGTTTTGATAATTTCCCAGTGTCTTGCTTTTGAGTTGACATTGAATCGTCAGCAAAGGAAGTTCCTCACATTCCAATTCAATTGTTTCATTCTGATAATTTTCTAGTGTCTTGTTCTTGAGTCGACATGGAATCTATCAATATAATTGAGCTACTAAAGCCTGAATCTGTTTTGGATGTGCCTAATGATTTTGATTATGGCCTTTTATTGAAATCTTGTGTTTTTTTAATTAATATATATATATATATATATATATATATATATATTGTTTGCGGACCTGGAATNTATTGAAATCTTGTGTTTTTTTAATTAATATATATATATATATATATATATATATATATATATTGTTTGCGGACCTGGAATCCAATTCCTTTGTAAAACAAATAATTAACTTTGAACCCGAGCCGAACCCATCAGGAACCCAATAAAAGTCATCAAATTTGACTGACCCGATAACCCGACCTGAATTGAGTCAACCTGAAAAGGTCGAGCTTTTATTTTGCCATAACCTGACTACAAGTTTGTTTTTACCAACTTGTCGGGTTGGGCCAAACCTGACCCAACCTGATCCGTGCTCACCCCTACATCTAATTATGAATTAGGCTACTTACAATAAACCTCTTGTAGTTTTCCTTAATTACAACCCCGTTGGGCCGGTTTCACATAATCAAATTTCTGGGCTATCTTTCTAGTGTGCAGCTAAATTCTTTGGTGGTACAGAGTCAAATACTAGAAAATTCTTTTCTAATAGACAATGCTGGGAAGAAGTTCAATACAACCATTCCAATTATTCCTCTGATTGGATCATTGAATAAGGCACATTTTTATAACACATTTGGACATCCCATTAGTAAGCCGACCCGATCCGATTCCTCAGATTCTCATATTATCAACTGATTTTTGTGTATATGCAGAAATCTTTCTCATTATCATAGCGGATCCTTAAAAAAAAAAAAAGTTTGTATCGAATAAAATATATACTTTCGCTTTCTTGTGTTAAAAGTTTGGTTTGTAAACGCAAAAGTACTTTATGCATTTTTTTGAAAAGATTAGGTTCGGAATTTTTGGAGGCATTCCTTATGGAGGAAGAACACGTAAGTGAGTTCTAAAATTGACAGACCGGTGCCAGAGAGTTGACATAATTGTTTTACCCTCATTAGGGTTATGTAACTAAAAAATAGTATCAATAATAAAATAAAATTAAATAATAACTAAACTAAAACTCTTTCTTACTAATATAGTCAAGCTAAAACTCTTTATAAATAAATGTAAACACTTCTTATCAAACCAAATTAAAAATTTAATTTATCTAATCAATACAAATTAAAATTTTAATTTATCTAATCAAAACAAATTAAACAAAATGCATTCCAAGCTTCATCCCTCTATGGTTGCCGCACAATCCAAACTTTGGCAAAGCAAGTTGTAAGAAAATTATGAGGAAATGTGCTAATATCAAGATTGATAAAAATTCATATCAAAGAAGGCGACATAATATTTAATATGGTTTAACATCAATTGCCTACATCCACGGATGAAGAGATAAATTCACTAGATCGTAAATATATAAGAATAAAAAAAATAATACACCAAATTGGTGCTTTACTCAACACCTAACATATTAGAGTCTAAAGGGTAGCCGGATACCTATTATCATTCAGCTTGAAAGTATTCTACCTAATGCCTAATATAACAAAGTAACCTGTTCAATACTAATGTTGACCCAAATCTCTTTCATATCTCTTTCAAAAACCCTACAAGGGTATTTATCCCTTATGTTTAGCCTCTTTCTCATTATAACTAAATCTGATTATCAATTCTTATATTATGGCCTATATGGAGATCTTATATTTTTAATAGGAGTAAGACTCTTATTTATTATACAACTCTATTTTCTTATTAATTCTGCTAATCCTATTTTATATAGAAGTCAATTTGAATAAGAATTCGAGACATAATCTAACAAAACTCTACATTGATATGAATTTTATTAAAAACTCTTCATCTCTTCCATAAATGCAAGTTCTCAAAACGCATCTTGTCTTGCCATAACGAAAATTTGGTGCTACGATTCAGAAGCATAATTCGTATTTTACGATCAATCATAATCCCAAACAGGGTACTGAGAATATGTCACTATGAATAGTGTCATTGTGAATAGTGATTACATGAACAATAACCTATGTGAATAGTATCAAACCAAGGTCAGGCTTCGATATTAATTTATAAGGTTTTTAATACAATAACAAACAAAGAACTAAATGAAATACCAAAAATAACATGCTCTGATTTACATAGAAAATCCCAACAACAACAAAAAACCATAGATAGAGAAGAATAATTCAATCTTATTACTTGAGAATCACTTCACATAAGAACCTCATTCCCATTTTGCCCTTATTATGTTTAAGTTAATGTCTCACAGCTAACAATAAGGGGCAAATTATTATTATGTGAAATATAACAAGTTTATGTAAGTACGGAAAACTACAGGAGGTTCATGTTAACTAGCCCTTATGAATTACCATGACTTTGGGATTAGGCCCAAAAAAATTGTTTTTCATTAAGCTGGGTATATAAATGGAAAAGAGTATTATATCTTTTCCTTGTCCTTTACATCGAGCTCAATGTCTAATTGGAGTAACTTGTGCTTCATTCTTGTTAAAGACATTGGATTAACTCCATTAGCAAACTTCATGATATATCTCAAAAGTACTTTCTGGGGTTGTAAAGAATATTTACAAGTCCAAATTGCCGAGAGGCAGTTTTCTTTTCAAGTTTTCCGATTCCACTTGTTACTGAAATCACAATTTTGAATATTTCTTTTTCATTAAGATCCTGACGGTGCCTTTAAAATAACAAAATCATTCCTTGGTCATGTCCTTGGCAGAAATCAGTAATTTATAGTTCCAACGATTGGACTTAGCTGGCATGGTGACATGGTCATGTTGCCTGCGGAGTCCATAACTTCATATGGGCAATAGGGGCATGCAGTCATTCTATGATATGTAAATGAGCCTTTAGAATCTGGACAGTTGTCAAGATTCACATTAAATAGATATGGATTGCACTTAGGGTTTATTAAAGGTGATTAGACCAGATCATGTAATGGGCTAGTGCTCTGGGCTGATAACAACTGTCAAACCTATGACACTTGACATCAGAATACGCTCCTATCCTCATCTTTCATGTGGGTTCTCGTTTTCATGTGTAAATCACGAGTAAAAGGATCAAGAATAGATATGGATTTGATTTTTAGGCTTACTGATGATCTTTCGGTCTGATGGCAAGCACCAGAGCTAGACAATAGAACATGTCGAAACAAACTGCTGTTCTCTCTACAAGCCAGAGCCGACTGTGGAGTTCCATTAAGCGAGTTCACAAACTTTGCTTCTTCAAATCTGTCTCTTCCACAACCAAGTAAAAGCAGTACAGAAAATTAAGCCAGGAGCTTGATTCCCTTGATTTTTTTTCCATTAAACTCTCACAATATTCAAACAAAGCTAATACTAGTATTGAGGTTACTATAACTGAATTAAAATGAAAACAATCCTCGAGTATTTAAGGTATCACTGTAATGTTACAATGTAGCAGAACGCTGGTCCTGCATATATTGTGTTGCAATATTTGGTTCTTATAGCTTCCAGTATATACCCAATTTGTGCAATATGCCAGCTACCACTCCCCAGAATGTAATTTCAGCGAATATCACATATAAGAGTGTCCCTAGCCTCTCTGACTTCCAAACATTAATAAATACATGTGTTTGAATCCAATTGACCTGAGATAATTGTTGTTTTTGCATACAGATACAGGTTAGTCAATAGTTGAAGAAATTAAAATCATCAAAATGATCTGTTCGAATAAATTCTGAACATAAAGAGGAAATATTACTTACAAGTGTGTTATCAGGATCCTTATAATACCATCCATTCACAAATCCTGCAAGGATCCCTTGTGCCCCCAGAACAAAAACAAGCATGGCATTCATCCCTATCCATTCCAGGAACAAAAATGGAATCCTCCATCCCCAAACATCAATCTGTTCATTTTTACAGAAGTGAAGAACAAAAAAGAGAAAGCTCCTGTAGTAAGTTAGAGTTGAGATCAACAATGATTCAATAGTTAATTTTGTCGGCACTAATATGTTATACCAGTATATAGAACGCAGAAAATACAATTCCAGCTGCACCGGCTGTGAAACAGACATAGCTGAAGCTATAGAGCTGCTTGTTAATAGGAATAGCTGCAAAGCAGCGAAGAAAGAACTTTTCAGAACTTGGAGTGAAAGAGATATTAGATTGATCCAAGAATTTAGATATATGAACAAGGACGCTCACCATCAGTAAAGTGAAGAATTATGGCTATGACAAGTAATCCAAGCCCCATTGAGACCCATTGCTTGAGCCTCTCAGAGTGGCCCTGCAAAAGACCTCACTTTCAGTTTCTTTCAAATGATTTCTCATATCACATTCACAACAGGGCAAATGAAGAATCATGTGATTCTAACCTTGAAATGAATCAAAACATGGCCATAATGGATGCCAATGGTTCCAGAGAGGATAGCTGAGATTGTACTAAACAAAAAAAGAAACCAGTTAATCAATCATTTCTTTCAACAAGCAATGAAGTTCATATATGGAGATAAGTCAACAAACCTCAACAAGCCTTCCGGTTCAAATGGAGCACGACACCAAGTTGGAGCATCGTCACGAAGACGGCCAGAATTTGGAGAACTAAGAGTGCAAGCCTACAAGTGTATAAGAAGGTTGATAGTAACATAAATCAAATACATGTATTTTGCGAACTTTAAAACCATTCGTGAAGGACTAGTCAAGTCTGACTAAACCTTTAAGCGTGACCAAACTGGGTTTGAGTAGAGATGATTTACTCCCCAAACCGCTCGATCCACATGACCAACAGCATTACACGCAGGTCCCAAGCGTCCTCTCATCCCACATTCAACCTGAAAATATCAGTATCACTTTCAGTAATTGCAATTATACTTACAAGATTTTTGTGGCATAATATTCTTGTCTAATTGAGCTTGTAGCACATACCGTATACCTCTTTGCCTCAGGACCGCTATCTACCACAAAACTCCAGTCTGGAACATATAAGGAGAATGTTGTGATCATGTAAACGAGGAATGCTACGAACCCTCCAATCCTGAATCCCAACCAGATAGAACGATTAATTACAGAGATCAATTCTTATACATGTATGAAAACTTATAAAATTAACCAGCTGCTTAGACGAGATGGAGCTTTTACCATTGCCATTTATATGCTGTAAAAATGGAAAAATATCCAGGTTCCAGGACGGTTGGTCTCCTCTTGGTAGTCAAAGTCTCTATTAGAGCTACAATACAGTATACTACTGCTATTCTCTGCTTGTAGAAGTAGAACACAATTATAATTAATCAAAGCTTATGTCAACTTGGACTTCCATTGACCATATATATTTTTTAAGAATTATTTTATTGAACAATGAGAATCTTGAGGTTAAGGAAAGACCTGGAGAATGCCGCACCATCTGATTTGCTTCATGTCAACTCCATAAACGAGGTCATAAGGGGCATGCGAGTAACCTCCTGCAGGGTGCAACCCAAATCCCATTAATTAGCAAGTTGTATTATCACTTTATCCACTCATTAAGCTCCTAATCGGGTTTTGTATTAACTAAATATCACATTACTTGATATAAAAGCTTATACAGGGATGAAGTTACCCGGGGGCAACCTGGCATGTTAATTGGTAAACAATGCAAAAATACCGGAAAGTGATTTGTATCTTTACCTTGCAACAGAATTCCCCAGAAAAGAAGCTTCAGTGTCCTTAAAATGATCTTCTTAATTGCAGCATTGATCTCTGGAATTTTCTGAAAGATTCAGATATATATTAATTAGTGATCTGTAATCCTACTTTCAACCAAAAGAAACGCACCTACAAAATCCAAAGAAATGGGTTCATCAAACAGATTTGCATGACCAGATAGCCGTAATTTGACAGGGTCAGAGATAATTAATGATAATGATATCTAATGTACAATACTCTGTACTTGCGCGTCAGTCACTTTTTGCTGCATGCATACAAAGACTTGAATTGTTTAGCATGGCATTTGTGGGACAGAAAATCTTCAGTAAGACGGGCATAACAGGTCATCCATAGAGCAAGAATTTCAAATGGTTAGCCAGTTGTGGCTAAGGAGAAATAAAAAAGAAAAAGAAAGAGTAAAAAGGATGGATTAATTCTGACCTTAAGAGCAAGTGCGATAGCCACACCAACAATGAAGAGGAAAAAAGGCATCACGAAGTCTGCCAATGTGCATCCATTCCACGGCGAGTGATCGATGCGCTCATATACTCCCCCAGCATCATCAACCAGTATCATCAACTACATATATACATGCACATAATATTAGAGGTTTAAATATTCAAATTAAACCTACACCTACAAGCTTAAGCTTTTAGGAAAGTGGCAAACTTAACATGGTATCAGAGCCATAGTAACCTAACGGTCTAGGTTCGAATCCCCTCCGTGTCATTTAATTAAAAAATAAAAAAAGTTATTGTTTGACCCACTTGTAAGACCCGCTGAGGGGGCGTATTAAAGGTTTAAATATTCAAGTTAAGTCTACACCTACAAGCTTAAGTTTTTAGGAAAGTGACAAACTTAACATATAACACCTATTGCTATAGCTGGGATATATATGGATAAACAATAAATTAAGAGTACACGATAATGCATGCTACCTTAATTTTCTAATGAATCACTTGATGGTGATGCTTCCTGGAGAACCATGCATGCATCAACCAATATCATCAACTACATACATGCAAATAACAGCCATAGCTATAGCTGGAATATATATGGATAATCAACAAAGAGTACACGAAAATGCATGCTAGTTTAATTTTCTGATGTTGCTTCCTGGAGAACCATGCATGTATCCACTGTTTAATTTACTTATCCAGCAAGCACTTGCAATGCTTCTGACTTCAAATTAACATTTTGTGTATATGTGATGTGTTGGGAAGTATTTGTTGTAAATATATAATATATAGTGATTAAACACCCTTACTTACCACTATAGTAAGACCTCTAAATGCATCCAAGGTTGCAACTCTCTTACGCTTCTGCTGCTGCACCAGCAGTACTTGCTGTTCCCCTTTCTCTTCTGCACTCTTCTTCTCTTTCTCATCTCCATGAACATCACTTCTTTCCACTACCTTTTCACTATCTTTACCATCAATATCTTCCTGAACAAGTGGCGTATGCCCGAAACCTTCTTCAACTCTTCTAGGATCCGCCATAACACGACTAACTGTTAATATTCAAAACCTTCCTCCCTCTTGGCTCAACTCAGATCAGATAATGAAGCTAGTAATAATGGTGGTTTGATAGGACAAGAGCATGTTCAGACGGCCGGCAGTAGTTGGCATGTGATTCGTTAAATAACCCACAAAGTTGGCATGTGATTAGTTAAAAAACCCACAAAGCGAAAGCGAGACAAATGTGGTAGGACTCTGACAAATCAAAGGCCATGCATCAAAGACAAGAAAGAAGTCCAAGATTCCAATTTCCAAAGTTTGGTGATCAGTAACTGTCTTGACACCCTTCTATTTTGTGGAATGGATTAGTGAATTAATCAAACATTTGAATATAATCATTTATTTATCTAATTTTACTTGGACTAAAGGTTCGCCTAGATGTTTTAATGATCCTCTTAAGTCTTACTTATGGACTGTAATTTTGTCTACATTACTTTGAGGTCTTTCTACGACACCATTACTAATAATTGAATATTTGTACATATATATTTTACATTTAACATCCATTTATTGTTTGTGTCTTCTTGATTGATTTTCTAACAACAATTAATTATTGTTAAATGTTTACTTTAACATTAAATATTTCAGAATCATATCCTTTTTGAGTTTGGAAATACCTTAAATATTGCTACACTTGTTTATGATTACTTATAATAAGTTAGTTATTAGTTATATACTTTAGTGATTAACAGGCTATCTCCTTGGTGATTCCGAATCAAGCTGGAATCTCTTCAAGTTTGAGTTGTAATAATAATAATAAAAAAGCAAAAAATTAGAAAAAAATATGTATATCCATGCAGTATTCAGTTTGAGAAAATATAAAATGTAGCCGTCTCCACAATATGCTATAAGCAAACTGCTTCGGCCTGCCCCCCACCCCAACATTTTTGTAGTTACAATTTCAACCGATGTTTCCCATTTGATGAAAATTATAGAATTAATATTCTTGGCCGTCTATTTATGTTTCTTTAATAACCCAATTCCTTTTTCTCGCAGATTCCAATCTGAGGGAATTTCAGAGTTATAGTTGTATTTAATTCCTTAGTTATGATCCTCTGAAATGCACGATGCAATTGAGAAGTTATTGCTAGAAGGATGCTGCACAAAACGTTTCAGAGTGACCTAGGACATCATTAATTATTTTA
>JANLJB010003360.1:2287-21473 GCA_026212285.1 Bursera cuneata
TTTGGATAAAGATCTCATACACTTTGAGAGAAAACTCTCCTAGAACAATGTTCTAATTTCTTTTAATATTCAACAACTTCTTTTATGACATGAATTGAAAGTACATATTTATACAAAAACAGTCTTGCTCGAGCAGGTATCATACGGTCATTGAGCAAAATCAAGCAGAGAACAAAATACACCTCAGAAACCCTTTCTGCCCATTCTCGTATGATGGTCGTATGATGGTCGCTCGAGCGAAAATAGACAGTGAGCAATTTCAATGACTTCTGTCCCGAATTTGGAAAAGTGGTAAACATGAAAGTTGTAGATAATTCTCTCAGCTTTCCAACGCCATCTGATTCGCCTCTTTGGATTTACTTGAGCTGAATTTGAACTTGGATTTGCTTGGACCGAAATGGAAGGGTAGTTGAAACGGATCAACTAGTCTCTCTTTTTTCCTCCGCTGTTTATCTGCCTCTTGTCTCTTTTAAAAGGCCTTTATATATGTCTTTCAGTTGCCATCGTATGCAACAATAAAAAGCAAAAAAAAAATAAAATATGAAACGATGCCGAGGCATAAAACAGCGCTGCGGAGAGGAACGAAAGTACCCCGGGGCACAAAATGGCACTGAGACGCAGAACTACGCCTAGGCATGGAATGCAGAAATCAGTCAAATTTTCAATCAACAATCCAAACCGCCTAAAATTAAAACAAACACCATAAAAATAAAGATCAAAGAAAAATAACAATAATTAAGATAAAACTACGATAGAATCCTAAAAGAACTAACAGAAACAATAACAAAAAGAAAAAGAAAATACGAGATAAAAAACACTTATCAACAATTGCTCGACCACTTTGTTAATTCTATTACAAATACTGAGAACTGTCTCTCACCTGCATGGCGCACTAATTTATTGTGTTGCTAGTGAGACCCGGGAACGTTGACTTTAGGCCCTAATAAGGGTAATTGCTGTTTTATTTATTATTTGATTTAACACAAATTCCCTGTCTCATTGAGAAGTATACTTGGTAAGAAAAGTTTGATTTGGCTGGGAAATAATGTTTTAAGGAGAGCTTCTGCTTCACGGCGATTGTATTATTGCTGTTTAATTTCTACATAGTGAAAGAGAATTTCAGAAACCCTGATTATCAGTAATAATTTTGTAAGATATCTGTTCTCACTGACAGGGGACTTCTCACATCATGGACTCCATCAGTCCATGTTAGGCTTCCAAAATAGTATCCGGTGTTGAGCTGGTGGGTTGTCGAGATGGTTACCCTGAAAGATATTTTCTTCACGGTAGCATTAAACACCAAGATATTAGGCATTACTGATATAACCGTCCCAAATGGATGCTCAACAACAGCTCTGTAGACGCTTTTAGAGGTCCCAACGTTTGTTACTGTTCTGGTGAGGGTGACTGAATTTCTAAGATTCGGAATGGTTATTGAAGGTAGATTTACATCTAGAATGGAAGGTTTTCGATCCAGGCACATGGTAGGTTGCCCTGTAAGCCTAAAGATTACAGTATTGTTGTAATCCATGGCACAGAGATAATGTATATAGTCTGTTGTGCTCATATCATATATTAGACCAGGATCTGCTGCCCCATTTGGATTTACAATGCCGCCTCCATAGTCGAATGGATTAGCAAGCTTTTGCGGAGATCCCTCAGCAAAGATTGGAAAACCTGATGGACTACTCCTCCACGCTGCATTAAAATTTGTCAAATGGTTTAGCAAGTAATAGCTAGATCGACGCTAGCAAAACCTATTCAACAAAAGCTTCAAATTGAAAGTACCAGTGGTGATGAGCGCGGATTTGATGGCAGCTGGGGACCAATCAGGGTGCAATGCTTTAAGAAGCGCCACGATGCCTGAGATATGAGGAGTTGCCATTGAAGTTCCTGAGAACATGGCATATCCATTATCCGACAATCGATTAAGAGGAGAAGTGACAGCTAATATATTCACTCCAGGAGCAGCAATGTCTGGCTGTACCACATAAAAATTACCAGATGATCTCATAATAATCAAAAGGAAACAATTCAGATTTCAGGAAATTTTAAATTTATGTAAAGATGAGATAGCAGTTGAACAGAGATAACTCATATAACTTCCATTTACTCGGTCGGTTACCTGGAAACAATATCTACCAATTGAACAAATGTAGAATTTTTATATAAAATAAAGTTAAGAATTTAGAATGGCAGTGATGAATAATTTCTAAGATAAAGTTTGAGATTCTCCTTTTACCAAAATGCATTGTACATTGATACTTTTAGTTCGGTTAATCAATAATGAATGCAGTTTTGGTACGCTAATCAACTTTCCGTAAGTTAAGTCTGGTTTTGGTTTTCAATAGATTGGTCGGAGCCCGGAGAAAGTTTCCGAGGTTCAACCTGGACCAGTTACTCCAGAAGCCTGAGCCTGCCAAGAGTAATAATTATTAACTAAGTTGATTATATGTACCTTGAGAATTGCAGGTGCCATGGAGTTGGGTCCTCTTGATGAGAAAAAGGCAACCTTGGCTAATAAAGGCTTGCCTACGAGTGTTCTAGAAGGGCTCAATTTTACAACAGGTGACCTGTATACACCGATCCAAAAGCCACAATTTTTAATGATTAACAAAGAATTAAGTGGCCATAATCATTAAGTGAAAAATGAGATGAATATACTAATACCTGGTAGAACGGATGTAAAACAGTATTTGGGTGCCAACTTCATAGTCAACTTCAATGCATGGGAAGTTTTCGGTGCACGGAGAGAAGGCATCAGTGGGATTTTTCGCAACAATCAACCCAACCCCACCAGCTTCTTGAACAACTGCTGCAGCACTTATAATGGCCACTCTCACCGAGCTGAAGCAGATCACGACTTTTCCTTCTACACTCGTAGCATCAAGCGAGAGAGCTTGACATACGCTGCAAATATGCTTTAGTTAATTGTAGCTAAAATGGAAGCAAATTCCAATAACTCAATATATAGATGTAGCTACCCTGCAGAATTGTGATCAAGCCCTTTGGCCTCTGGATATACCAATTCTGTATAACCAATCTCCTTTCCAGTAAACAAGGCTTGACCCTGCAACAAATTAATTCCATTCAAATCCATGGGTCAATTTTCAAAATAATTTTTGCCACATTACATTACCACTTACCAGCAAAGTTCTATTGTTTCCAAGTGTTATTGGTGTAGGGAATAATCGGTCCATGGTGGTCGCTGCAACAGTTAAGATCCATGGTGCTGTGTTCTGCACTGTCTGACTTGAAGGCCCGTCATTTGCAGCTCCACAAACAACATTGATACCCCTGGCTACAGCATGGAAGGAACCAGTAGCAATCCCATCACGTTCATCCACGTCAGAAAATAGAGGAATTGAAGACCCAATTGACAGTGATAGCACATCAACCCCATCATGTATGGCTTCATCAAAGGCTTTTAGAATATCAGCGGATGAACACTGCCCTCCAAGCACATTCCAGCAGACCTTGTATATGGCTAAACGAGCACGCGGTGCACCGCCTCTTACATTGCCGAGGCCAAGGCCTCTGTAACTAACACTGTGAACAAAAGAACCACCAGCAGTGCCGGCTGTGTGTGTGCCATGTCCATTTGCATCTCTTGGGGACAAAAATTCCTTGTTTCCTGATAAGTTTAATGGTTGTCCATACTCGGCAAGAAATCCATCAATGAACCAACGGGCTCCAATGATTTTTCGATTGCAATGTGTAGTAGCATTGAATTGGTCTCCAGATCGGCAAACACCCTTCCAGCGAGATGCGATAGGTTCAAGTCCTTCATCACTGAAAGCTTTTGACTCTGGCCATATTCCTGTTCGATCAAGTAGCTAGTTTTGTGTTACTTGCATCGGAAGAAAGAGAAAAGATAGCGTGAGGCGGGTTTGACGAACCTGTATCGAGGACACCTATAATAACTCCATCTCCCATGTTGCTATTGTGAAGAATATTGGAAGAAGAATGAGAAGAGAGGCCAAGATATTCCCAACTCCTAGTTGTTAGCAGCTTGTGAAGGCTATTAGGTATCACTCGAACAACGCCAGGCATTTCTAATTGAACCAATAAGAAGAGTATATATATCATCACAAAATCTTTAATGAGTGAATTCATGGTTTAGACTTTATTTGGAAGGTGAAAGAATGTATAAAGTAACGCTGGTTTTAACAGGTGTACCACTAAGTTTCTGGGCCTGAGCATCTGTAAGCTTGGCTGCAAATCCCGAAAACCCATGCTTGTAGCTGTACACTATCAGTTCTGAGGCCACTTCCTTGCTGCAATATGAAATTGGCATGTAACAAATCATTGATTTTATCGAAACCTGGGCTTTCATAAAGCAAGTCTAGATGAAAAACACAAGCTTTATTCTAGTTTCAAGTCATACCTCCCCACTACGGTGGCAAGCATGTCATGATGAGAATCTGTTACCAGCTTGGGATCCTCGTGCTGCCTCTCTCCCAGATAAACAATATGAACCTGTTGATCAAAATTAAATTGCTCACAAAAGATGCATGCTTCAAGAAGAATCATTTATTGCTCTTAACACAAACCTTTGCGATCACAAAGCTTAGGCCACGGAGAAGGAAGACAAGATACAGAATGAAACAGAATGGCGTTGCAGCGTTTCTCATATTGTCTGGCTATCTTTGACTGAGGGGAAAACTAAAACTATGGGGTGATCAAGAGGACCTAGAACTTGGAAACTAGAAATCACATTCATATGTCGTACTAGCAATAGCAAATATGGAAAACTTGATGTCTGCAAGACGTACGTGGACATTTGGTATGCTAGCACGCTATTATAGAATGCAAACAGCGGCCTCCGCAAGAATTCATGGTTGGCAACTTAGACTTGTGGTTGTGGGAACTAGTTGCTCCCAGGAAAAAGATATTAAGCTTAAAAGTCAGACTTCGAAATTTCGGATAACTTAAATGAATGATTTGAGATGCTTGTTGATGGTCTTCGTCTATTAATAAAACAAATATCGAAACTTCAATGGGTATATGAAGAGTTGTACAGCCAGGCACGTTAACATCTCTTATGGTACAACGACGGATCATTGGGAAGCAATTAACTTGAGCTCATCAAGTGAAGAGTGCTGTCTACGCACTTTTAATATACTCCACGTTTCTTTTAAGATGAAAGATGGAGACAGAACAGTAACTTATAACTGATATGCAATTTTTTCTTATCCACCCCAGAATGTAACTGCGCAAGAGTTGGAGGAAACTTCGCCAAATTTTGGTCAAACATTTGACGTTGGAGAATATATGCAAACTTTTGAATGTATCAGCAGAATGTTATACTCTTTGACCATTTGCGTCGCCCATAGAAGGGTTACTTTCGTCCGCTGTTTCATACTAGTTTTCTATTCTCAACATGAATGGCCCAACAAGAGGTGGAAATTTATAGCCATGAAAAGAATCATTGGTTGGCAGGAAAGAATTTGACATGTCGACATTTGAAACTTATTAATTTGGATTTTAATTATATTACAACAACCCAGCTCATGCTTTGGTTCTGGGCACAGCATTTTACTTTATCTAATGGCAAGAGAATCGCGAGTAAGCATAGAAAAACTATCAAGGATATTTGTCCCTGAAAACTAAAATATAATATCCAGAGTTAGTATTGCATATCCGATTTAATTATTCAGGGAATACTATTCAACTCAAACTTCGAGATTCCACACTACATGGTTAATAATGGGTTCAAACCTAAAAGCTAGAACCAGAGTAGAGTGCCAAAAATGATGAAACAAGTCTCAGTGGGTCAGCGCTTGGGGCCACTTAAATTTCTCAGCGCTAAATTTTATTAGCATCGACTAAAACATCTTTACATGCATGCAAAGGCAAACAACAATTCATCAGCCCCGTGTTAATTCGCTGACAAATTTCTTCTCCAGCTTCACTTGCAACCGGGGGACCAGGGAGAAACTGCAAACCTAGAAATTAGCTTTTTTTTTTTTTTTTAAAAAAAAAAAGCATCTCAGATCTTTAAAAACCATGAACTCTACGCCAGCATGACAATCTAAGTACTATCTTCAGATTTTCTGTGTAATTGATAGAATACACTAAGTAAATGACGTTCCTTTTTCCAAAGGAGAATATATGGTAACAAAGAGGTTGAATTTGGCAATACACATGTTCATTTAGCCCATCTTACTCAACAAAGAAAAAGTAATGTAATCATGATCCAGAAATAGCCTCCTTTGTGATGAGGTTGATAGCATGAATCCAAAGTTTCAAATTAGAAGCAAAGGCTACCTCAAAATGCGGCAGCTCCTTGCAATAAAAGCTTGCAGGCATCAGCGTGGCCCTCCTTGGCTGCAAGCATGAGAGGTGAATAACCATTTTCGTTCACAGAATCTATAGGGAATCCGATATCCAAAAGCTGAACTATTGCAGACAAGTTTCCAATTTGCGCTGCAAAGTGAAGAGCTCTGAATTCAGGGTAGATCAGTCTACATGCAAGAACAGAATCAAGCAGTATCTCGTCAAAACGTGACATGACAACCGCGTGGGCATGATGCTGCAAGATAGGAACAACCGTCAGCCCATCCCTGCTCTTGACCGTTGATGTCAGCTCCATAATTGATGAGGAGGCGGAAGGCCCCACTATGCCCAACCTTTGCTGCAACCATAATTGGTGTCAAACCCAAACCGTCATGCTTATTTATTACTTCTGTTGATTGTTGCAGTATCATCTGTAGAAGCTCCACATTACCAATTCCTGTAACAAAGTGCAGCAAAGAGAAAACCTCAAGATTGCTGGAGTGAACTCTTTTTCTGGTGACAATAGCCCACCCGAGGATATTGACCAAACAGGAAGCAAAGGCACTTCTCTTTGCCAATTGCATGGCACTGTCACCATTTTTGTTGATCAGGCCTATGTCGGCACCTGAAATAATTAGCTCAAGGAAACAATCAGCTTGATCAGCTTTGGCAGCCAACATTAAGGCTGTGTCACCACTTTCAGTTCTTGCATCAATTTGGCAACCGTGCAGAATCAATTGCCTCAGAATGGGAACACATCCCATTCTAGATGCCAAGTGAAGAAGACGAGATTCATGTCCGTTCTTGGTTCTTACAAGAAATTCAACATCAGCACCGGCATTAAGAAGCACACCCACAGCATCCGGATTCTGGCAGAGAATGGCATGGCAAAGAAGGTTTCTACCTTGTTGTTGACTTTCAAGAGACAAACATGGGTGCTGAAGTAAAAGCTTTAAAATTTGTCCACTCGCTTCATAATATTCAACCACATACTAGACTTCATTATATGGTTCGCCCAAACATGCACCCACCCTGAGTTCCTCACTGGAGAAGACGTCCCATGACCAAGCTCCTATCCTGACATAAAAATCAGTTTTTGCACCAGCCTAAACATACAAGTAAAACCAAATGCTTACACAACAATCAATCAGGATCTAACTGACATTTAGTTTCTGAGAAATGAAAGAAAGACACATAAGAAGCATCAATCGGTTGAGAATCGATTATTGTTTATTTCTTAGCAACTTAAAAAAGTATATCATTACCTCCAACAAGTATTTAACCACAGACACTTGCTGGTTCACAATTGCAGCCACCAAAGGGGTGCAGTCTACGTTAGCGTGCAATGCAGGATTCAATGAACGCAAGAGGACCCTGTCTATGCAATTTAGGTCCACTCCATTCTGTACACAAAAAGGTTAATTAGAAGCTGATACCTCCCAATTGAAACTGAGATAGAACCACCAATTTACACCTTGATAAGGTTGCCACAACATCAACAAATCCTCTACAGCTTGCAGATACAAGTGCATGTTGGGCCACATTAGTGGCTGTCATCTCTGAACAGATCAATAATTCTGCAGCTTTAGCCTGACCCCAGAGGCAAGCTTCGAGTAAAGCATCTTGGCAAGCTGATTGAGATGCACCAGCTTTCAGAAGCATATCAAGAAGGACGACCTTCACGAGCTGCAGCAGTAGTTGCAAAGCCACGAAATAACTCCTGGTTAACATCAGCTCCAGCTAACTGTTTATGAAAATGAAAGATGAATGAGAAGATAATAAGTGATAAAAGTGAAATGTGGCAAAAGAATATCTCAATTTTCATCGTCAGCATAGTTTTGTTATATCTTTATTCACATATGCACCAAAACGTCAAATTAGGAATGAAACGCAGATGCAAAAACAGAAACTTTTAATGCATTCAAAGCGCGATATTCACCGCAAAAGCAACAGAAATGGATGAAAAGTGAAATGACTCCAGAATCTCTCATTTCCAAGCCCAGAGGTCACAGAAATAATTAAAATTCAATGCAAAATTTTGTTAACAAAACAAATAAGCGACAAGCCACCAAAAGGAACAGAACAATCACCAAAATTCAACTTATCAAGCATCAATAGCATAGCAAAGGTCATTAAATTTACCAAAAGCTTACGGGCAATCTCTACGTGGCCGGAATGAGCGGCCGCGAAAAGTGGCGTAACATCAGTAACAAAGTCTTTAAACTCAATCTCTACCTCATCAACATCGTCCTCTGTAAGTACAGTCTTAATGCACTTCACTCTCAAACTCACAGTCCCAATATAGTTGGCATCCACTGTGTCCAAACCCGAATTCAAACTCTGATTGACGCAATCTATGTCTCCTCTCAAAGCAGCCTCGGTCAGCTTTTGTGATGGCATTGCCAGGTCGGCCCTGTTGGTTGCGCCGACAATACTGTACTTCCTCATTCCTTTCCTTGCTGCACTCGTTGGTTCGTTTATTAATTATATAGTGATGGAGAAGACATGTTGATTTTATTTATTTAATTATGAAAATAATGAAGGTTGTTACGATAATAATGCAAGCAAGCAAATGGAAGGGTAGGTGTGAAGTAGAATCTTTAAAAAAAAATCAGATAAGAAACAAACATATCTAATGATTGACAAGGTTGTTTCTTGATGATGATGCAAGTAAGGTAAGGATAGAAGTGTTAGATTCTTGTAATGTTTACTATTGTAAAATGTCTCATTCTCATCGATTTTGATTATTATATTATAATATTAACATTTACCAATTATAAGATTTTGATTGAATGTATACGTTCATTTCCAGATTCGAGGAGGGAAAAGGGAAACTGTTGTTTTGATTTTGAGTATGGGTTGAAAAGTGTTGTGGGTTGAAAAGTTGTGTTGAGATGAGCGATACAGATGCTGATTTGTTGCCAACAATCACGGGCCTGTTGGAAGACCCCACATTACAATGTCCATGAACATGAACTCAATTCAAAATCTCAAGTTGAACAGCTCAAAAACAGATGATCCGTTTCCAATCCAATACGGCAATTCCCCTCCTAGTCCTTGCTTGGTTATCTCTCAACTCATGGTTTTTTTTTTTACAGTACTTTAGATATAATGGGATTCAGCAGGCGCATACTAATAAACATACACAGACTCCTTCTAACATTCGACACACTAGTGGTGACTAGTGAGTAGTGGCGTGGTGGGGACTTACCCAGATCGAATCAGATTTGGAGCCCGTGATGAAGTGTGGTCATTAAATGAATGAATATTTTTGCCTAAATCCATCACCATCACCTCTTCTTGTCTTTTTATTTGGGACTTGGATGCTCAAGTGCATATTGCATAGGCTAGTTTCCTGTCTGAGTCACTCTGTCTGTCACCTTCAAATGACGATTTTATCCCTTCCGCTTCTTTATATCATTTACATTTACATCATATGACTTGCATTCTGAGCTTCCAACCTATCTTTTTTAAATTTTGAATCTATTCTACAATAAATAACACCATATGGACCGAATTACCCTGTCTTTTTCAACAAAAAGTCCATGCCTGCCTTTGAGGATTACCACTTTTTCTAAAGCACCTCTTTAATTAATTAATTACATTAAATTAAAATAAATTAATCGTGCCTACAGCCTACCCCAATTATTATACTTATATATTATATAATATAAAACTCAAAGTTGCAAGTCATTTATAATGAAATGAACTACTTTACTTTATCAAGTTTTGTTTTGCTTTAAAACAATCATCTTGAATGCTTCAACTAATTATATCAATTTTGAGACAAGTTACAATGACATTTAATTTATTAATACATATTTGGTGTATAGTTTCAGATTATGAAATACTTTTAGTTACCCAGATGAAAGATGCTCATCAAAATCATTACAAGTCCTTGGTATGTCTTCTTGAGGTGGTTTATCTCTTGATTTGTCAAGATAAACATGTGCATTGGCATTTTAGTACTATTCTAGTGGCGGAGATACTTAACACAAGTTGTCAACTCTCAAGCAAATACAACAAACATTTGGCATTGGATAAACCTAAATAATTTAAGCACACAAAACACAAACATCGAGCCCCCAAACTTGAAATAAATGTAATAACCATTGGTTTAGAGTAGAAATCAAGTTAAAGATTTAACATGATTTTATTCATTTGGCCAAGTAGCAAACACTTCTGACAAAAATAATATTTCTTTCTCCAGAGGTCTAGTAGCTGTATTTTTGTTTGTATGCCTCTAAGATGACTGAATCACACCCTGAAAAAGAAGGGGCTACATGGACCTACTTGACAGTCTGCCACAAAGCACAATAGGAAATGTCAAAAGGACAACAGAACAGCATCTCCAATCTTGCCCATGCCATGCTGATGCATAACCTGTTTTACAGTGAAATCAAGATGGGTTCACATGGCAGCATCAGAATTTAATAGAAGCCAAATCTGTGACCGGTATATACCAAATGGCTTCTCTAGTCTAGCAGGTTAATTTGATAAATGCGGCATACTGAAACCATATAAATAAATCCCGCTAATACATAAATTGTGAAAACTTTTAATTATCTTCCACTATTTGCTTATACAACACTCACCACCTAACGCATTTTGGACCCTTAAACTTTACAGGTATTAAACAAGTTAAGGCAGTTGATAGGTTCAGCTACTAAACACGAGTTGATAGCACAAGGCACCTCATCTGATAATATCGAAAATTTATGTGAACTACTTCTATAGACAAACACTTGTTCATCTATTATCAAACTTTAAAGAATTCCCCTTGATGCAAAATAGTACAACTACAAATGGAAACTTCAGGGGCATTCTCGGAAGTTTAAGAGTTGTATCGTGGCTTTTGCCATTGCATTATTTTAAAGATTTTGTCGTGACAAAACATGAACTAAAGCATAATAACAGGAGTCCCATTCTTTCAGTGATCTTGATTTGGAGAGCAAATCCATCTCCATTTTCTTATTAACACAATTTTATTTAATTTAATTTAGGAAGTTGATGTGGTACTTCTCCATGCTTTCCTTTTCTCTAATGGGGTCGCTTGTTTTCTCTTTGTAACTCACGAGCAGCAGCAGAGCAGCGGCAGTTTCCTTAAAGTGAAAGCTTTATTTGGTTATTTGATACATTGAAATGGGTATGAGCAGACCTCAAAAAGCAGCTAACGGAGTTTCCACCAGATGGGTTTCTGTTTTTTGCATTGCTAGTTTCTTCTTGGGTGTTCTTGTTATCAACAGGTTATTCTCTTTCTCTCTTTCTCCTGAATGCTCAAGATCTTGTCTTTTGCTGATCACCTCTTAGATTAGCTGCTTCTTTTCACTGGCTTTAAAAAATTTCAGCACTCTTTCTTCATTTCCTGCATGTTGCTTTTCTTTTTGAGTCATTTTTTTTTCTTTTTGCATATAAAGGATCACAAGCAAAATGCTATCTTTATAAATGGTATGGCCCTTGTTTTCTCTTCCGGGTTCAAGGTCCAGTTCAAAATTGGAACTTTTTTTGTTCTGTGCCAATAGTTTCGCTTTGCCTTGCAAGTAAACGTAATGTGAGGTGAATAATAGGATACATGAATTGGTAAAGTGGGGGATGGTTGGAGTGAGACCCAGTTGGTGCTTGTTGCTAGTGTTGGGGGATTCATTTATGTAATTTCGAGCTTCTCTGGTGATAGATAGTGGAGATTTTGTGATGCAGGGTTTTGGACGTAATGAGATTCGTCTCATTTCCTCTATGGTTATGCTATCTAGGGAATTTGCTTGCTGTTTTACCGTAGAAAGTTAATTTATATTTCCTAGAAGGTTCGTGATCTGTGCTTTAATGTTGCTCTCGATAGAGCTGCCAGATATTCAAGATTTAAGAGGCCAACCCCATCAACTCGGGACTGATATCAAGGATTAACGGAGTTTAGAAAGTTCAGGAGCCTGCCGATGGCCTTGCAAGCGTCGGAGAGATAGTTAGTGGTTCATCATTCATGGCTTCAATAGAAATTCATTTGATATAGTGGATAAGCTAATGGCAACTAACTGAAGAGATTTGCTTGCAAATTGGTTGCAATAAGTCCAGATGTCAGATATAAGGTTGGATTTTTAGCTCTGTCTACAATTATGGATGTTAAGATTCTTAAAAGTTGCACTTCACTTGGTTCATCTTTATTCCTTTGGCATTAATTTCCACTTTTGTGACGTGATCCTTAGAAGAAATCTAACTGTCAATGGGTTTTCTGGATCTTTTATAAAACTCTGTCATGAGGATATGTATAAGATAAGTGAATTTTACTGGTCATGTTTCCTCAATTCATTTGTGGAATTAAGTATTTCAGAGGATTAAAGATGACAATCGGTTATGTCAAATTGAGCTGCCTGATTAAAGTTGAAGGTGAAAAAGTTGATATTTTTTTAAATTTTGGTGAGAGGTGACCTTTTAAATCAATTTTTGTCATACTAAATGAAGCATGCTTAAACCACCAAAGAGTAAATGTCTGCATGCCGTAAAACCACCTTTAGTCTGTCAAATTGCTGATACTTACTTCATCACACTGCGATTGATATTTGTGGCAAAGAAGCAATTTCCAAAGCTGATCAATGTGTACTATACTTATGTCTCTGATTAAGGATTGCCGTATTATCCGAGCAAATAATTGGTTAATATGAAAGAGAGAGATCTTTATAAACTGGAAAAATATCTATGTGTCTTGGAGACTTAGGTAACTTCCCTTGTGAATTAGAAGATAAGCTTTACGCAGTCGCAGTCCATAGATGTATTCTCGAAGACACTCAATATGTGTGTGACCAGAGTGTTTGTGTTACAAGTGAACAAATGAAAGATAATGCCAATCTGTGCTAACATGTGATACAATTTTGTTTCTCAACTCAAGTAAATGTAACAAGTCATTTAACATTCTGTTAGCTACACATGATTGCACACTACTGTTTGGCATTGTAGAATTTCCCTTGTCAAATTGTATGCTTAATATGCACCAATTTGCTATGCTGATATGTTGTCAAAGCCTTTATTTTCATGACCTCCCTCCCTTCTACAGTTCGATCTGATTAGTTGGTGTCACAAACAAAGTTTGTATAGGTTGCCTACCCACAAAATTAGACAAAAGATTTTAGCGTTTCCTGACATTATTTTATTTTTTTTTCAAAATATTCTCTTACTCCTTTCCATTTATATGGTTTCAGTTTACTAACATTATATGGATGTTCACTGACAAGCTGCCTTCACCTACTTGATAGGTTTTGGGCTATTCCTGATCCAGTAAAAAATGATGAAGAGTCCTCATCTTTAAAGAAGCATCAATCAGAAGTACTGCATCCCACGGTTAATTGTGAGAAGAAGGCAAGTTACTAGGATAAGGTTACCATAAGCTCAACTAAAGTTTAGTAAGACATCTTAATAATATTATGCAATACAGGAGGCTTCTGTCCAGGCAGGAGACATTCTTTCTCAAGTTTCCCAAACTCATGATGTAATCATGTAAGTTTCCATTTCCTGCTGACTAGTTATATCAAAAGATTTTAGATCACATTTTCTCCTTCAATCAATTGTGTATTTATAATCATTTTTTAACTTTAAATTGAAAACCCAAGATGAGGTTGGTTATATAAGATGTAGATGTGTTCTAAGACTAAGATGTTCAATTGATACATACATGTCACGATGGTTTCAGGACATTAGACAAAACAATCTCCTTATTGGAAATGCAGCTAGCAGCTGCTAGAGCTGCCGAAGGTGATAGCAAGGAAGGATCTCCAATAGTTACAAAATCAGGAAATGAAAACTTGAAGAAACGCCAGAAGGTTTTCTTTGTTATGGGAATCATTACTGCATTCAGCAGCAGAAAGCGAAGAGATTCAATCAGAGAAACTTGGATGCCTAAAGGTTTAATAGAATTTGTTTACTTTCTCTAATGTACATTACTATTAGTTTTCACTTTGGGTTTTACTGACACATATTGGCTACTTCTTTGTTAGGAGAGGACTTAAGGAAGTTGGAGAAAGAGAAGGGAATAGTAATGCGGTTTGTTATAGGACACAGGTTGGTTTACTTGACTTACAAGAGATTATAATACTGTAGGTTGGATGAAATATTTCTAATTAATTTCTGTGGTTGTCAGTGCAACCCCGGGTGGTGTTTTGGATCGTGCTATTGATGCAGAGGATGAGCAGCATAAGGACTTCCTGCGACTGGTAAGCTTACTACTAAAACCGCCTGGAACCTGCTTGGGAGCCTTATCTCCTGTCACGAGGTTCAACACAGGATAAAATATATGAATTTAGTCATCCTTGCTACCTTTCTCTTTTCCTCGAAGCCCACGAAGAAAGTTTTGATTTCCTTGTTCTTCTTTCAGTACATGATGACAGCCATTTTATCATCATCCGCCCACACCCCAAATATATATATAAAGAGGGAGAGAAAAGAAAGACTTCTCAAAGCATTCAAGAACCAGTCACTATTAGAAAATAACGTTGAATGACATTAATCAATGGCAATCTTTTGAGCATAAATTTATCTAATTAAGCCTAAAAAATGGTTGGACTGATATTTCAGGATTAAAACAAGATCTAGAGGCTGGGTGACTGGGAGAAAAAAAAATATTGAAAAACATTTTTTACTTTTGGATATTGGAAGGACCAAATTTACAAGCTTCTATTATTCTTGTTGCAGAATCATATAGAAGGTTATCACGAATTGTCATCAAAAACCCAAATATATTTTTCAACAGCTGTTGCAAAGTGGGATGCAGACTTCTATATAAAAGTTGATGATGATGTGCATGTGAATCTTGGTTAGTGGATACATTTCTAAAATCTTCTTCTCTATTTGGAAAAGATCATGGATACATTTGATTTCAGAGTCAGTGAATTAATAGGAATGTTTTACAGGTATGGTTGGTTCTACTTTGGCCCGCCATAGATCAAAACCCCGTGTTTATATTGGTTGTATGAAGTCTGGACCTGTCCTGGCACAGAAGTAGGAATTCAAATTCTAAATTTTATGCCTTCTTTCTGGTCATCAATTTATACATATTATTTATCTAACATGCATCTGGTGGTATGATCTGCAGAGGGGTCAAGTACCATGAGCCAGAATATTGGAAATTTGGTGAGGAGGGAAATAAGTATTTTAGACATGCCACAGGACAAATATATGCGATCTCCAAAGATTTAGCCACCTATGTTTCAGTAAATCGGTTAGCATCATTCTATTCTTATTATCTGCTCAAACCATTAATCTTTGTGACTTTATTCTCTTGGCATATACTCTATAGATGTAAATGAAGAAATCTGTGTATTCTTGGTTTATTCTCTCTGGGTCGATCTTATCTATGCTTACTATTACTTGTTTACGATTTCACTCTCTAGGCATATTCTTCATAGATATGCAAATGAAGATGTCTCTCTTGGTTCTTGGTTTATTGGCCTTGACGTTGAGCACATTGATGATCGAAGTCTGTGCTGTGGGACTGCCCCAGGTGAGATGCCTGCAAATGTCTTATTTATTTTGAGGTTGTTTTTCTTACCTTAAGGGTTTCTAATCATGTTAATTTTTTGTTGATAGATTGTGAGTGGAAGGCTCAGGCAGGGAACCCTTGTGGTGCATCTTTTGATTGGAGCTGCAGTGGCATCTGCAGGTCTGTTGAGAGAATGGAAGAGGTACACCAGCGTTGCGGGGAGGGTGACGAAGCTATCTGGCATACCAGTTTCTGAAACTTCCCTTCTAGTGCTTGTAACATATTTGTTTCGTGTTTTGATCAAGCTATGGTTCAGACAAACCCCATATGCCCCATTTTTGCCTACTGAAGCCTTGGGACGGTGTACATGATTAAATTAATTTTACTGCACATATGAATTCTCATTTCAGGAAAAAGAAAAAAAATGAAAATCTCTAGTTTCAAGGTTTTTACTCTTGTTTCATAATCCGAATATCAAACAAGTTGACCAATGTTTTTATAAAGTAATCAAAGCTTAACTTGTCACATGTAGCATTTAGCCGATACTGCGATACATAAATCTTTGAGGTATTTACTCTCGACCTCTCATGAAAGATTTTTTTGTGAAAGTAGACGTCTCACTTAATCAAAATTAACATAAACCCTTCGAAATCATAACAAACATCATATCATTTAACAGTTATTTTTTTAAACCGGTAAGAGGATATCAATATTTTTTTATTGTTACATTGAATGTAACAGCTATTCACTTACAATAAAATAATAAATATGCAAAAAATAATATAATATTTTTGTAAATATAAAATCGTCATTCATTACAATAAATTCATTGTTTGGTATATTGTTAAAAATGTTATATTATTTTTTGTTTACTTATTATTTTATTATAAGTGAGCAGTTGTTATAGTTGGTAGAAGAATATTAATATCTTTTTATCAATTTAAAAAAAACAGCTGTTAAATAAGTGTAATGTTTGTTATGATTTTAGAAGATATGTGTTGGTTTTGATTCAGTTGGATGTCTGTCTTGATAAAAAGAATTTCATGGGAGGTCCAGAGTTACTACCTCATAAATCTTTTTTTTTTTTTTTCTTTTCAGTTGAGTCAAATGGCTGGGTTATGAACAGAACAACCCTTGCTACATCGGCTTTCCGTCCAGGAGGCTTTCATTTTTTGACAAACAAAATGTCGTTAAACTGCTAAGATGTTGGTATCAGGCGCTTTAATTGGGAATTTTGGTATTGATATTAGCTTTTTTTATGATAAGTCAAGAACTACCCGAAAATTTTTGAAACTTAGACCTTGCATTATAGTTGTGCTTTACTGCTTCTGAAGTTCCATCTCAAACTCCAAACTTTTTGGTTTTTGAGATAGATTAGAGTAGCAACTAAAAGGGGGCTGTACACTGCACTTTATGTTACATCATGGAGAGAATATATAGAAAAGCGAAAAGTGCCATTTGCTTCATCTGCGTTCGATCAACAAAAAAGGCCAAGGCAATATGCAAAACATGTTCACAATTTGTATAGAAAAGAGTGAGAGTGGTAGTGGGAGGGTCCGAAGTCAGTTTAATAGCCGGAATATGAGAAGAGTTCAATCAGTATATCCAATATGACAATGACGTTGATAACAAATAAAAGTGGAGCGACTTCTTCCGAGTGCCCTCTTCACCGTCATCTAGAAATGGCAATAGCAATAACTTTTTGAAAGTCGCCATCAGAAAAGGAAAGAACCCATTTTCATTTGGAAACGCACATGGATGTACACTATTGTTTATTGATGTAACTTCAAAGTTAGAAGGGCATTATACACATTACCAACAGAACATACATGATGAAAACATGTAGTTTATGATTAAATAGAACATTCAGTGGTCGGTCCAACTCGAGTTTGTGGCTTTGTGGTACATTACTTTGTGACACATAAGCACGAGCATGATATTCTTTATTTGTCAAAGTGACCAGCCTTATGTCCTTTTATTAGGTGGGTAAAGAGTTTGGCCAAAACCCACAAGTAAGACTGCCAATTGAATTGAATGGGTCATTGGACCACGCACGGTTTAGCTCAGAATTTTGATCTGAAAATATCTGCATCTTCTCCCTACTCTGAACATGGATCCGACCTCGAGAGGATGATGAATCGAATGTCTTGCCAATATGCTTGGGAGAAAAATATGCAGCGTGTTACCTAAAGTCAGACAATTTAAGTCTGAACTAGCTATAGATTGCGGTTGGTCTTATTCTTGAATTTGCGCAGGCCATGTGTTTCTTACCATGGACAGAAAAGTTCATATTTTGAAGTCAAATTTGTCGAAGGTTTCAATATATGTCTTTGAACATGAATCGATTAATCTTCAACTACATGGACTGCATTACAAGACTTGACGTCGTAGTTTCAATAAAAAATTCGATAATCAATAAATTACTTTTCTGAATAAATTTTTCATAAAAATAAAACTCAACAGTCTCTTCGTACGCGTTTCAATAGAGTCGAAGTCAAATATAATCAACAACAAGTTTAAGGAAAGCACGCGTGAGAGCTCTAAACTATAGTGCTCGTGGTCGGTGGCATAGCATTCCCCCTGGAACTCAAAGTAAGAAACAAATGAACGTGAAAAACGATGTGTAATAATAATACGGAAGGAGTAACAGACAAACGACAACGTCAAAGATTAGATTAGATATAAGGCGCACCAATCTCCCAAAGTCTTTTGTATCTCAATTCTCTCTCAAACTCAAAGCCAAGCGCCAGCCGTAACTAAGCTAACTAGAACCCAAGGGCAATATTGTTTTTATATTGTAATAATAAAATCAAATCAAAACAACATTACTCTGCTTTGGGCCTACGGTAATCCGGAGAGGACGTCTCTCTGCCGCTTATCCTACAATCCTTATCCGAATCTTTTGTCGCTCTGCTCTGCTCAGCTCATATCTCTTCAGTTCCTTCTTCTTCTTCTTCTGTTATTAAAGATTTTTTCTTTTCTTTTGCTATTATCTTTTGGGCTTCTCCTCTCTTTCCAAACCCTCCCTGCGCTTTTCACGCCAAATAACTCGATTCAATCGAGGGGGGTTTGTTTTTCTTGATTGTCTTTGTTGAATAATATGTCTCTGACTTCTGTTCTCTGGGAGATTTTTGACAAACCCACCATGGGTGATGTCTTGAGTGAGCTAATTATGTTTATGGCGCCTTTGTGGATTGCTGTCATTGTTGGAGTTCTCGTTGGCTGGGCGTGGAAGCCCAAATGGGCAAATTTGATGGATTCTTCAGTTTCCAAGGTTTCCAATACTTCTTCTATTGCTTTTGCTTCGATTCCGAGCTTGAATTTTTTGAAGCTTCAGTTGCCCAGTTGCGTTTCTGGCCTTTCTGACGACGAAATTCAAAGGGACACTTTTGAGGTGCCATCTACCACCAATTCTGATTGCAGGCATGTTTCCTTCTTCTTCTTCTT
>JANLJB010003360.1:22404-60479 GCA_026212285.1 Bursera cuneata
ATATGTATTACCTATGTGTGTAGATATCTTTTGTCGTCCTCTGACATGGCGCATGATTTTCTTTTTCTTGTGCATGACATATTACTAGTTACGTAGGCTGATTTTAATCTTTTCTTTTATGGCCCAGTTTCCCTTCTTTTGTAGTGACAGAGAATACATTATTGGCCGTCGGATTTGGGAGTCTGGAAGACTTTACTATTGTGTTACAAAGGTATGAGAAACAGATGCTGTCTGTATCATTTTTGAGCTAATTTGAGACTGTTTGAGGAAGTAAAAATCCATTCAATTTATTTTTTTCACTCTAGCAAGTTGATTAGCATCTACTTCGCATCTGCTCTTCCTGTATTTATAGTAAGAAGTTCTTCATATTAGATGTTTTTTATTGATCTTATAGTTATCAGCATATCTATATTTATATCTAGTTGTCTACTGTGGTCTGAGCTATTAAATTGGACATAATCAGGCAAATGTTGCATCTTTGGAGAACCATATTTTGCGAAAGGACTTTTAAGTATGGATTCATATTTCTGATAGCTATTGTCGGCAAAATATTTTAAATTGAATTATATCTCTTATATCAACCAAGCTTCTAACATCTAAATGGGGCCATCTACTTTCTCTACGGTAATAACCAATAGTTTTTGGTTATGGTAGATCTGTTTCATTAAGATTTGAGTTAGAACCTAAAATATTTAAAATTGTGCAGAGTCATTAAACAACAAATTTTCTGCATAGAATTTTCCTGGCGTCTTTTTTTTATTTTTTTAGTTTTCAATGCATGTGGATCAAATTCAATGTGCTTTCTTGACTTGATACTGTGTGTACTAATGAACTCTCTTCTGGAAATAGAGGGAATTGGTTGTACCAGTGTTCTTGAGAGTGTAAGTGTACGGGCAGTCTTTACATTCCATTTCACCTTGCACTAGTTTCAGGATAATTTTGCGGTTTTTCTTCAGTAATATTTTCTATATTTGTTATGTAGATGTAATTGGTTCTTAAATGACTCTTTAGCTGTTCATATGTGTTTCAGGGAGTGCCCTTCTCCTCACTGCCAAGGCGCAACAAGCCTAGACGTGTTGACTTGTATTATTCAAGTTGGTGCATTCGTGCGGGTAATTAAGCTTGTGTGATGGATTTCAGTTATAAATTCTTTATGCTTTTTTTGGGGGTTCCTTTGTGTATTTCACTAATAGAACACTAATACGCACAGAACTTCCCTAAAACGAGAGGAAAAATGGTAATTGATTTAATAGTTTAGCTGGACAAAACGGAAAAATTATCTTAATTTTCTTAAAACATATACAGACCAACTTTATGTACAGTTTTCTGATACACAGTGTTCTAATTGGCAATAAATGATTGATATGTGTAAATTTGGGTGTGAACCAGTTGAATCAAGAAGAGGGGACGGCCAGCTGACTGCATGTGAGGTGTTACTGTTCCATCACGAAGACATGGGTATACCTTGGGAAATTGCAAAACTTGGAGTCCGACAGGGTATGTGGGGAGCTGTCAAGAAGATTGACCCTGCTGTACGTGCATATCAGAAGGAGAGAGCATCTGGAGCCTCACTTTCTCGCTGTGCTTTTATGGCTCAGATCAACACCAAAGTTAGTGCAGACTACCTAAGATCTTTAGAGAATTGCACTAATGATTCATCGGAGGTTGAAATGTTAGATTCATCTAAGAAACCATTGGGACGGAACATTCCTAAGCTTCTAGTTGTTGGCGGGGCTATTGCCCTTGCATGTAGTCTCGACCGAGGGCTCTTGACAAAGGCAGTTATTTTTGGAGTAGCCAGAAGGTTTGCAAGATTAGGAAGGAGGTTGTGAATCATAGTGTTTCTTGCATATATATGGTAATGCCAGCTAAGTCGCTGCTGCAGTGAAGTGAGAAATTGCCTAATGATGATTCTCCTCACTTCCCCATCCTTTAAAAGGGTTGAAGTTGTATTCTTTTTTTGATGTGTCTTGAGCCGTGAAGCAGCACAGCTTCAGACTGGAAAAGGATAGAAGATCTAACAGTTGTATTCTTTACAAATGGCTGTCATCAAAGGAACTTATGCTGTAGGAATAACAGGCGTATTCATCTTTCTTGGCCATTGTTGCATTTGATTTATATATTCTTTCCTTCATCGCTTCATTGAATGATGATCTGAGTAACAAAATCATGGAGCGGAAATATATGTTTGTTTCTTTGTTAAGGGATTTAGTTCGCATTTTGACAAGGCAGAAGTGACAAACTGAAATAAGTAGAAGAGGCCTAAAAAATTGCTTTGATCTGGGTTGGCCGTTTCTACTGCAGGCGCACTATTAGCATATTTTTTGGTTCTCCACCCTGTGTGCCTGCTCTTAGGCAAACATGCTTCTCAGATGTATAATTGCAGTATTTCAAGAGAGCCTTTGTGGTCCTCAGATGAAGCCATTGAATTTCTCTTAAAATGTTTTACGACAAGTGAAGATGACTATTTAACCTTGTTTAAAGCGATAATTTTAGAGTTAAGCCAAGCCAAGCCAAGCCACCACTACTTTTGTTTGTAATGACTCTGTATATGTTATTATAATGAGTTCTTTTAAAAAAAAAAAAAATCCAATTAATAAATGCAAGGTACGGGAGGGAATCGGTTACAACAAGATAGGTGGCTTATTCATACATATAAAGACTACAAGAACCAATTATGAGCACCATGCAAAATGAAAATTACAGTAAGCACTAAGCAGTGGCCGATAATTAAGACTTCAGACCTGAGCAGTTCCTTCAGTGAATCTGGGATCCTCGCATCTGTACCTTCCATCTGGGCCGATTCCAAAGCCTTTTGGGTCTGCAAAAACATTCTCCAGTAGCTGGTTTCTTGCTGGATGTGGGCTTGCATCTGCAAATTCCACAGCATCCTCAACCAACTCATCGATCTTCTTCTCTATGGTTTTTAACTCAGTTTCACTGGCCAGTTTGTTATCAATCATGTATTTCTTCAAGGCTGCGATTGGGTCTCTAGCAGCATAGTGAGCTTTCTCAGCTGCACAAACAGTCAGTAGCTCTCAGATGGTTACATGACTAGGATGAAAATGAAAACACATTCCTGCATATGATGTTACTCCTAGGCACTCTTATAAAGTTAACCAGTAAGTAAAGGATTGCTTGAGACTCAGCCTGCAAACATTTATACATCTAATATCTTCAAGATTTGACATCAGTAACTTACGTTCCATGCACCACAAACAATCAATGCAGGGACTCAACCCTTTCAATATTTGCAAAGAAATAAATATCATAAAATGAAGCGTTAATTGACTTGAAGCTATTGCAATTCAGTGCAAGCAATTTAATAATAAAACACGGAGATGATTAACAATAGAACACATTTCGACGAAGATGACATATAAATGCTCAATAAAACAAGGAATATTTGACAAGGAAAAATATCTAACGAATGTAGAAAGAATAGTGCAACACTTACAAGGGTCACGGAGCTCATCAGGATCAGCCAAGGAGTGTCCTCTAAATCTATACGTGTCACATTCAACCAAAGTCGGTCCATCTCCTCTCCTAGCCCTCTCAACGGCCTCTTTGGCCACTTCTCTCACCTTCAATACATCCATCCCATCCACGTGCACACCTGGCATTCCAAAGGCAGGCCCTTTCTTCCATATCTCGGGATCGGAGGTGGCCCTCAAATGCGACATCCCAATTGCCCACAAGTTGTTCTCCACCACAAACACGATCGGCAATTTCCATAATGCGGCCATATTTAAACACTCATAAAACTGTCCATTGTTACAAGTACCATCTCCAAAAAAGGCTAGCGTTACATAATTACTATCTGTCTCTTTCAAAACCTCTCGTTTATACTTAGAAGTAAATGCAGCACCGGTAGCGATGGGTATCCCTTCACCAATGAAAGCAAACCCACCAATCAAATTATGCTCTTTGGAGAACATGTGCATGGACCCTCCTTGGCCTCTAACACAGCCGGTGGTCTTGCCAAAAAGCTCGCTCATCACTTCACGAGCTGGCACGCCTTTGCTTAAAGCATGAATGTGGTCTCTGTAAGTACTCACAACACAGTCTTTCTTCGTCAAGAGTTTGATGAAACCAGTGGACACGGCTTCTTGGCCGTTGTAGAGATGAACAAAGCCAAACATTTTGCCTCTGTAGTACATTTGGGCACACATGTCTTCAAACGATCTGCCCAAAACCATGTCTTCATAGAGCTCCAACCCTTCTTCTTTTGTTATCAACTGCAAACACAAAAACATAACGTATAATTAAATATATATATATATATATATATATGAAAGTTTTAAGATTTTGACGTTGAAAGAAAAGATTTTGATAACGAGTTACCAGATTGCTGAGGGAGGGAGTCGATTTGGGCTGTTTCTGCTTAACGTCAGATACAGCAACGATGCTGGGTTTGCGATGTTTTGTAAGAAGAGAAGGAGAGTTGGTGAGAGGAGATTGCAAACGGAGTTTGTGAGTGGATCCTAGAAAGGGGTTGAGTGAAGGATTGTCAGTGGTGAAAGCCTGAGGCGTTGTGATGTTGATTGAAGGCGAAGAAGCCCAAGACATTTTGATGATGGATCAAAAACAAATGCTGCGTCTTCAGCCTGGGAAATGTGTTCGTGAGAGGAGAAATATTGAGCGTATAAAGGGGGGATGAAGGGGCGGAGAAAACTAGAAAAAATAGCACAGAAATGACCGCCTCCACTGCCAAGTAATCATACATTTATGATTTGTCCAACAATCTTAAAACTCCTGGGTGTCCGGGGATGCTGTCATCTACGCATTTACCCATGTGGGCACTGGGCAGGCCTCAATGCTCTGGCTATACATGACCCAACTGATAGCCCAATCAACGTTAAGCCCGATATATTAATAGCGGGCGGGGTATCACATCCATGTTACTTCTGCCCTCTCATATCATAGAGATCAATATTACTTGTGAAATCTGAAACGTTATGTTTACGTGCGAAGCCCAGAAACAAACTGCGAAGATAAGGGATGCTAATACAATACTATTAAAAATACAAACACTATAGTACTGGTTGTATATCCTGATGGGAGCGATTCCGATTGCATTGCATTAGCCAGAAGCAAGACAAGTTTTAATATAACCAATTCTTTTCAGATTAAATAACACTATTTTGTACAAAGAAAGCTATGGATCAAAGAATGGATGACTAGTTTCTACTAATTAGATTAAGTTTGTTGTCACAACTTGAGTACAAGAGATACGCATATATAACTCTTGCATATGGATGTCGGTAGGCAGGCTGAGGTAGAACCCTACCCTTCTCTCGATCAATAGGAAACGAGGGTTTCAAAACAGTTGAGTCCGTCCAACTCTGGTGCAAACCTGGGCTTCCCACAATCGGCCTTAGATGCCTCTTTCATCTTATCCATGTTAAGGGTGGTGCTGGCGCAATCCTGTGACTCTGACTGCATCTTGTTGACCTTGTTAGTTGTGGAAACGAAAGAGGCCCTCACCGTTTGGCCCAAGAATTCAGCAGAGAAGGCATCAAAGCTGCTGAAGATGGAATTCATGGTTGATTGAAGTTGAAGTTGAAGTTGAAGTTGAATTGATGGAAGCCAAGGAAAGATAGATGTTTATAAATAGAGTCACGGAAGAGGAAAGTTGAATTAAGAGGCAAGACGAGAGGAGGCACATTCAAAGTCTTGTACAGCAAGTTGGCGGCTTCCATTCCAAGTTGGCTTTCGAATTGTCGGCCCTTGGAAGTTGCGTAGCGTGTTAGAAAGCGTCAACACCACACCGCCAAGTCAATCAGACGATTTGATCGAATCAACGTTGATCAATAATGTCCACTTTCAACGGCCAGCTTTTTTTTCACTTTACGTAATTGTGGCAGCCGTTCAAATCCCCGTTTCAACCTAACTGCAATTCCAATTCAAAATAAAAAATATATATAAATATTCTTTCTTTCCTGGTAATGGTAAGATATAAAAAACTTTAATTGTACGTACAAGGCAAGGCAAGACCTCCCCTTCCCTCACACTACACTAACATCGCATCAAAAATTCTTCAAATTAAGAGTTACCAGACGCATTTTCTCTCGTCAAATCATGTGGATTTGGAAAGACTTCTCTTCGCGGCAATTTGCAAGTTGAGTGGCATTCGATAAGACAGTCAATTCAATAAAGAAATTTACGTGACCATTGACCAAACATGTACCACTAAATAAATATTTAAGAAAAAACTTTAAATAATATAAAAATGTTACTTTCACCGTTTAAATAAATTTAAATTAAATTACTAATGTTTATACTATATACCATAAATATTAAAAAAATAAAAATATGCATAGTTACATGAATTACGTAGAAAATATTATTAGGATAATATTAGATTTATAAAATTTTTATACAAATTGATCTATGATACATTAATTTATATTACAAAAAGTTGCATAAAATATATATATATTTATAAGAATATTTGGTTAAAATATTTTAAGAGATGAGAGTAACCCTTGAAGTTAGATCAAGGGACATTATCAGATGAGATGACGGTTGTTTAACTTTTAATCCGTAAATTTCTAAGATCGGTGGCACGTTTTGCGGTGCTAATTAAAGGCTCCATTTCTGCGGGAATGATTTAAAGATCCTTTTTGACCGCACTACTACCGACTGGAATCTATAATCTTAATATTTTTCCTAATATTTTTTAATTTATAATAAATAATAATAAATTTTAAATATTAAAACAAAATACAATCATTTAAAAATAATTAATCTACATTTTTTATTTTTAAAAATACTCTCTCTTTTAAAAAAAAAAAAATTAGTGCTCAATTCATAAATAATAATAATATAAAATTTAAATTCATTGAACGAACATGTGTGTTGCATGTGCTTTGATTACTTCATTCTCATCTGAGCCCATCAGACACCGTAGAATCATGGAATGTGGAATCCCTCGCGATTCACAATAGTTTATTTTTTACGGCCAAAACGGCATCAAGTTTAGGCAAACAGAACAGCCATATCTCCAACCAACGTTTGCTTTCTCTGCAATCTAAGCCACTTTAAAAGAAGTGTTGACCTACCTCTTTACCCACTCTATCAATCTGTACACTTAACATTCAACGGCCCATATTCAATCAAAAGGCTACCGGTTACCATAAAAACTAGGAGCACCAATATAACAAAACACTGCGACTCAGAAACAGGAATCGGTCGAGATCCGGCAGTAACCGTCGGATTTCGCCCATAATGAAGGGATCAGGCGCGCTCGTTGCTTCGGTGGTGGCCGCCTCCACCGTGGCTTTAACATCGTCGTCGTCGTCGTCATCATCTGCCGTAGATGCTGACGTGAGGCAGGTATTTGTCTCGTTATCGTTTTCACTCTTTTCAGTGTTTAATTATAGATCTGTCTTTCGTTTTCCGTTCAGTCTACACATTATTAATAAATACATACATTATAGTTGAACAAAACAAAAACGGTACCCATCATCACAGTTTTGTTGAGTTCTGTCTTCCCGATTTTAGCACAAATCGTGGTTTAAAGTCAATAGACGGAGCTACATAGGGGCCATTGCCTCTCCTAGACTCCAGTTTTTTTAAACATATAATAATAATATCAAAAGTACTTTTTATGATTTTACAAAATACCTCGTATATGTTAAAAAATTTATAAATTTCATGGGTGAGTAGTAGTGCTTGTTCTTATTGAAAGTTTTAAATTTGTTACAATAATAAATTTTTTGACATTTTAAACTATTAACGTTGGTAAATTTATCAGGTATTTTGTTCATGTGGTAAGAATGTTGTTAGGCGCGTTGAGTGTACGTCGTCAGATAAGGAGAAATTCGCGCCAAGATTTGACGGGTTGAGGTTCATTGAGACGTTGGTGACTGCCCACAGATGACCCCCCCTGTTGATTTATTAAATTAACACACTCACTTGTTTGTAATCTTGATTTCTAAATTGATGTGGGTCATTTTGGTTTCAAACTTTTGGGGTTGGGTTGGGTTGAGGGGCGTTTGGTAATGGATGGTGTTGGTGTGTCCAAAGCTTGAGGGTAACAGTGTATACTCTTGTTGTTTTGGAGTTTTGTTGGCGTGAGTTGAGTTATCATATCTCTACTTTTTCACTTGAATTGTAGTTGAAGGTTTTTCTCGTTAGCTGTCATCATAGATACTTGGAACTTACGCGGATGAGATTATCTGTTCGATGAAATGTTTAGTTGGCGTTAGTGCTCACAACAGGAACATCCAATTTTCCTATTGTTTTCATTACAGGGACAATATGTATATTTAATAAAATCAATAAACTTTGATTTCTTTTCTAAGCAACATGATTTGAGTTTTTTTATCCAATGAAATTGTTCAAACACCTCGTTGGCATGGTCGACTCATTCTTTGTGTTGGATGTGCCACACTTTATAGTTTTAATGCTTGTTTGGGTTGCCTCCTCATGTTGCTGTAGCCTTTCTGTTTCCACGTTCTTGTTTGGAAAAATGGAAAAGAAACAGAGTAAGGACCGTACAGTGACAGCGCAAGTGCAACTGTAGAAGCATCGTGTATTCCCTTAATGTTTTGAGTAGAATGTTTGGTTTAAAGTCGTAAACTGGCAAATTTTCAGATGGCAAGGAGAGTGCATAATTGCATATCAATATTGTTCATGTAACAATAACGAAGCACGTTTCTTTTTGATATTTAAAACATGTATTGAAATCTTTGAATGATTTTAACTTTAAGATGGCCATCAAAGTCCAAATGTAAGATGGGCAAGAGAAAGGGATCTCCAGCTCCAAATGGTCATACAAATTCATTGACTAGTTAGATAAGGGGCCAAAATCGGAGGAATTTTTATGGCCAGCAACAATTGAGGGTCTCTTTGAGCTCAAATATCCTGATTTCTTTAAGCATGTAAATGTAGAGTGGCGTGGCGTGGCTGCCAAGGTTTCAGTGAATTGTATATTTTAGCAGTCTTTCAGGGAAAAAAATGTTGTGGTTGTGGTCCATTCATATAATCATGTTGACTTTGACAATTAAAAAAAAGATCTTACACTGCTAGCCGGTCCCATCAAATTCTAAAGCTGTTGGCTAATATTAACTCCTAACTTTCATGAATGCATTAAAGCCTCTAGAGGTGCTGAGCTGAGGGCATTCTCGATCAAACAAGTCTTGGCCATCCAACAATTATGGTTTTTTATAGCTCCTCGTCGAAAAATATCAAACTCCAGTCAAGAATGTGAACGAGTGGCTGAAAATGAAATTTAGAAGGACACGTGAATCACAGGTGCAGACCGCAGTGTACCACTGCCACGCTCACTTCTCAATTTTGAGCTAGTAGTATAGTGTAGTGTTTCTCCAACGTATGAGTAATGACAAGTTGCTTAAAATTTGATTGTGCTATATCTTATGGCTTACCAGTTGTAAAACCAAAAGCGAAGAATTCCAAAATTGTTTTGATTTGCGTTAGCATCCAGATATTGATACAGAATTATATTTTTTTGTTAAAAAATGACTTAAACCATGATGGCATTGGTGAACATTTAAAAAAAAAAATGCATGAAATTAGAAAGGGAGCGCGCAGTTCTCGTCAGTAATTACTTAGACTCCTCTCCACCGTCCAATTTGATTAGAAGAGTGAAAAGACCTGAGGCGAGCGACGTTTCTAATTGTCGTAATGCTAATGATAGCAGTAGGACCCAGCGGTGAGGGGAGAGTGGAGGTGAACCACAAGATGGTGAGCCACTTGGTTGTCGTTTCTGCAACCTTAGTCAAAAAAAATCTCAGGGCAATTTGCTGAAAATCCAGCATATGCTCAATGATGCCTGGGCCCCGAAACATGTGATTCAGCCTTCGGTGGCAAATCCAGAGGCGCCTGGGTAATGAAGGTTAGCTCAACGATTACAATTACGACACGTGTAACTGCACGTTTCTGTAGGCAACTACTACAAATGTATTACTCCTAATTTGTATTACTCCTAGATTCTTGATTCTTCAACTCTCAGTCTCAGTCTGACTCTCCTTCCTCGTTCCGCAGTTTACACTGGTCAGTACACGCTGCAACTGCATTTGACGCCTCACCCGGGCTGGGCTGGTAAGTAAAATGTTGGAAACAACCGTTGAGAGATTTGCTGGACTTGTTACGATTACGATCAATCCAAATCTTCTTATAAATATTCTTCATTATCCTGCTTTTCTTTCTTTTTATATACTACCAGTGTTTATTTCTTCTTCATTTTCACTGGTTAGTGATTTTTATTTTTTATTTTATTCTTTCTTCTCTGCATCTTCTTCTGCATGTATGTGAATACTTAGAGACTTCAAGTTCAGATTTTAAGCACTTCTGAATTGGTTTACTTACTGTAATCACAAGCTACTTGTGTATGCATCAAAAGTTGTATGGATTTTCTTCTAAATTCACTCTGTCTTGTAATGTTCTTCTGAAACCGATCATCTTAAAACTTGTTCAACGAACTACTTGGAACGGTAAAATTGTTCTTCATTTTCACTATTTTGTGATTTTTTTTTTAGTTCTCTTCTCTGTTTTTGCACCTGCATGTATTTGAATACTTAGAGACTGCACGTTCAAATTTTTTAGCACTTCTGAGTTAGTTTACTTGGTGTGATTTTAAGCTACTTGTGTATGCATCAAAAGCTTTTACTCTTGGAGTAATTTTTTAGATGCTTACTGTGTCTTGTAATGTTCTTCTAAAACCGATCATCTTAAAATTGTTAAACAAACTACTTGGAACGGTAAAATTTACAGGAATACTTAAGAGTAATTGTGATTTAGAACGTTTATGGGTTGCTGTGGCTTTGGCTCAGATTAAGATACTACTAGAGATGGCAACTGTGACTGCTTCACAATTTGTATCCGGAAGTACACAAGTCTATGGAACATGTGGGCCAACAACCAAGGCGAATTTGTCACAGATTGCCTTGAGGAACCATTCCATAACTCACAACGGTTTGAGATCATTGAACCTGGTAGATAGACTACAGTTGAAAACCAATGCCAAACCAATTCCCAGAAATGATGCAAAGAAAGAACAATTAACTGCAAACGGCATGCCCTCAGGAAAAATCTTTTGTAGACAAGGGATGAACTTGGTCTTTGTGGGGGCTGAGGTTGCTCCATGGAGCAAAACCGGTGGACTTGGTGATGTCATTGGAGGACTTCCACCTGCAGAGGCGGTAAGTAGTGGTATCTTGTTTTGCCTCATTCGTTTTAGTTCATGTTTTTTACTCTTCTACTAATGAGTAATTGTTCTATTAGGCTAATGGGCATCGTGTAATGACTGTGTCTCCCCGCTATGACCAGTACAAAGATGCATGGGACACTAATGTGTTAGCTCAGGTCAAATCTCAATCATAATCATAGTATTATCTAGAAATGTTCTTTCCTCTCTCAGCAGTTTGTATCTCACTCTATTGATTGATACTTCAGTTGTTTTCCTAAAGTTTTTGCTTGTTATATGCAGATAAAAGTTGGGGAAAGAATTGAAACTGTTCGATTCTTCCACTGCTACAAACGAGGAGTTGATCGTGTATTTGTTGATCACCCGATGTTCCTAGAGAAGGTTTGATACTTTGCTTCTCAATTGAAAATGTTGAATATAATACTACTAAAGGATCTAGTGGTCTTTAATTTTTACCGTTCTGAATAAACCAGGTTTGGGGAAAAACTGGATCTAAAATCTATGGCCCAAGGGCAGGACAGGATTACAAGGACAACCAACTACGATTCAGCTTGTTATGCCTGGCAAGTGATCCTATTTTTTGAGTTGTCCACTTCTTTCAGTGCTCTAAAAAGTAATCGAAGCAGCTAAGCTTAGCTTGTTTATGGCAATGTGATATTGAGTTGCTGAAAAACTGGTAAAAATAAGTATTTATGGTTCATAGTTGATAGTACTAGCTGGAAAACTTGGTTCAGCCTTTCATATTGAGTTAGCAAGATGAAGAGCTGCACAATATAATATTGTGTGCTTGGGTATAAAAGTCTACTTTATGCTTCAAGCAAAGATTTTGCTGCTGCTCTTCCACCTAGTGTGTTACTTATGCTCCATTGAACATATGAATGGATTCTTGCATTTGGCTTTCTTAATTTTGAAACTTATAGAAGTATAATGCTAATTTCCATTTCACTTCTGCTTTAGTGCCTCCTTTTTTTGGCCTACAGTTGATCTACCTTCTTAGTTCCTTAGTTTTCATTTATTTGATATGTAACTCAACTTCAATGTTTGTTGCTTACAGGCTGCTCTAGAGGCACCTAGGGTCCTGAATTTAGACAGCAGTAAATATTTCTCAGGACCATATGGTACAGACTACCTTCTGTGAATCTTGAAATTTAGATTTACTTTCCTGAAGCAATTCCATGAATTCATGTCTTTTCTTCCTTCATGCAGGGGAGGATGTTGTCTTCGTTTGCAATGATTGGCACACTGCTCTGCTTCCATGCTACATGAAAACCTACTACCAACCCAGGGGCATTTACATGAATGCAAAGGTACATTCCCTTTGCTTTTTGGTTAATCTCTTACACTTCCGGGAATTGTAGTTGGTGAATGAATATTGTGCTTGTTGATTAATGACAGGTTGCATTTTGCATCCACAACATAGCCTATCAGGGTAGGTTTGCCTTTTCAGACTTCTCTCTTCTGAATTTGCCTGATCGATTCAAGGGGTCTTTTGACTTTATTGATGGGTATGATTCCTAGAGCTATATGATTTTCCATTATGATCGAAAGGTCCATTTAATATAAATTTTATGACACATTCACTGGCCTGGCCATGTATTAAAGGGATTCCTTTTGGCAGGTATGACAAGCCTGTGAAGGGAAGAAAGATCAACTGGATGAAGGCTGGAATATTGGAATCAGAGAGAGTCTTGACTGTGAGCCCCTACTATGCTCAGGAACTTGTTTCTGGGGAAGATAAAGGTGTCGAATTGGATAATATTATTCGTAAAACAGGCATCACTGGCATTTTGAATGGCATGGATGTTCAAGAGTGGAACCCTGCAACAGACAAATACATAGGTGTCAATTATGATGAAACAACTGTAAGTGCTTTAAAAAGCTTTTGAGTTCCTAAATATTTGTTGTGGGATAAGGGTATTCATTGAAATTGTTGTTTTCAGGTTATGGATGCGAAACCTTTGTTGAAAGAAGCCCTTCAAGCAGAAGTTGGGCTGCCTGTTGACAGGAATATCCCTCTGATAGGTTTCATTGGAAGACTAGAAGAGCAAAAGGGTTCAGATATTCTAGCGGCAGCTATTTCAAAATTCATCGGAGAGAATGTTCAGATATTAATCCTTGTAAGCTTCAAATTGATAGTGATAATCTCTTTCACAATGTTTCTGCTGCCACACATCTAAAGTTGACTTACATATTACGATCTGTTCATTCTTTTAGGGTACTGGCAAAAAGCACTTGGAGAAACAGATTGAACAGCTAGAGATAATGTATCCGGATAAGGCTAGAGGAGTGGCAAAGTTCAACGTCCCATTGGCACATATGATTATTGCTGGGGTTGATTTTATGTTGGTTCCTAGCAGATTTGAGCCATGCGGTCTTATTCAGTTGCAAGCCATGCGATATGGAACGGTAGCATAGCATCCTTAGATCCCTACTTGCTATCAATATGACTTCAATTTTCATGGAAGTAGAACCATTTATCATTATTAAATACATTAATTCTTTCTTAGGTGCCTATTGTTGCCTCCACTGGTGGACTTGTTGACACTGTAAAAGAAGGTTTCACAGGTTTCCATATGGGAGCCTTCGGTGTTGAAGTAAGTGATTGACTTTTCCCGATAACTATGATACGCAATTCCCTATTTGTTCTATGTTTTGGTTCTTCCGTTACTGGTAGATGATGCTTGTCCCCTTGGAATACTTTCAGTGCGATAGAGTGCATCCAGCTGATGTTGCAGCAACTGCAAAAACAGTCAAGAGAGCTCTGGCAACCTATGGTACCCTTGCCTTGAAGGAAATGATCCAGAATTGCATGGCCCTAGATCTTTCATGGAAGGTTTGTATATTACTTAGGATGTTGGGAAGGCCATTTCTATACATGACATTAATTTGCAACCAAGAACTTTGACATAAAAAAAAAAAAATGATTTCTTTGTCTTGGTTTTGATACAGGGACCAGCCAAACTGTGGGAAAAGTTGCTATTGGGTATGGAGGTTGCTGGCAGTCAACCTGGTATTAAAGGGGATGAGATTGCTCCTCTTGCGAAGGAAAATGTGGCCACTCCTTGAGCACCCGTATAGAAGTTTGTCAGTTTATAGTGCTGACGGTCTTTTTAAGTAGGATTATGCATGATGCTAAGTGCGAACCTCTTTTTCGAGGCTTCATAGGGCAAAGTAGGCACAATCTAGTGAAGGACGTGCACATGCCTGGTGGAGAGTGAGAGCTATTTTGAGAGCAAGTATATCTATATGTCTGGTGGTGCAGGGTGTTTGAAGCTTCTTGTAAGAAAATACAGTGCTAACAGACGTTATTCCAGATATTAAATAAACAATAGGTTGTCAAATGAATCGTTAATGAATGAAGCCTGTGCATTGTTGTTAGCTTAATTTCTCATAGTATTTGTCATGCCATTTACTAGACTATTCTAATAAAATGATTTTATGCTCGTATCATCAAAATTAACCGCTCCTTTGCTAATGATAAGGTAAACTAAACAAATTCAACAGTCCCATCACTTGGAAGAAACTGAATAAGAGATACTTGCCCATGTGGTGGATTTAACAGTCCACCACCAGCTGGAAAGTTGCATTAAAAATCAGAAACAAACAACTCATAGCATTATATTTTCAAAGCTAGCCACCGCTCTACCAACTAACAACTTAAACAACAAAAACACACACACACACCAATTGTTGATTGATGTGAGCATTGTCATACAAGATCCATCTTTAATTGCAAATTTGATGGACATATGATATCCCAAATATTCATTGTTTGTCCTTAATTACATTAATATTATACTCCCTTCATGCAAAGCATTAAGTTGTCCGTTGTTCATATTGTGATATTGAAACAAAAGTAATTTAGAGAAATAAAAGGAGGAGAAGTAGAGTATATAATGTTATTTGACAGTCATTCAATTAGAAATAGTATTTGAGTTGACTTGAAAAAAATATTTTTTAATTTTTTTTTCATCTATATATTATAGTAAATTAAAGATTATAAATAAAATTAATAAAATTTAAATTTTTATATATTAATATTAATTTATTTAATAACTTCAAAACAAACGGATTTATATTAAACATACAAAATAAAATATTAAATTTTTAAAATTTAAAAATTAAAATATTAAGTAACCCAAACTTTAGGAATGTGTCTCGTAAAATGTCATATAATAACAACACTATATTATTTAGAAGATTAATATTATACTGTATAAAATATTATATATAAACTGATATGATATTAAATAAATATATAAAATATAAAAAATAAATATTAATTTATTCCTTGTACAAATAGTTTGATTTGATGATATATAACTTAATATATGTAAGACTTCGAGTTAAATTATTGTCCACGAAAACAAGAACAGAGTATGATAAAAGTAACGGCCGAGATCACTTGAGCACATAGTTAAGGTATCACCGAAAGGTCCGCTACTGAAATTATGCTTCTCACGAATGCCACGTATCTTGTTCATGTCTTTACACACGGAATATCGGGAATGGTGAACATGTGAAGCTTGTCTTGTTGGATAGGACTCTGGGCCCCACTACCCACAATAAAAACAACTATAAAAAAAACTATAAAAATAAATCAATCAATCAATCAAAAGTTGTAGGTGTATCATGTATGTATTTTATTCTCGCAATTTTACGTTTAAAGAATTATTAATTAAATCATAAGGCACTGTAAACGCCGCCTTTAAGATTTTAATTCCCCATAACAGGTATACAAGTATATGTTCTATAACCTTTTGCTATCGTACGCCCAACGCCCACTTGACTACCACCCACTCTACTTGAAGAAAGCAAATCAACCATCTTTCTTTGTCAGGCAATAGCTAGTGCATAAATGCATGTCCAGTTGTGAAAACTAAAAGTGAATGAACACTCATCACACATACAGTTGTCAAACTCTAAAAGCTTACTTTCAAATCCTGATTACCCAATCTCCATCTTCTAGCTAGCATTAGTTTTCTGTTTCAATTGCATTTGCAGATCTGTCACTATGGAGCTCATTACTAGAATCCACTACTTTCTTTTGATTTCAGGTACCCTTTTGTGAATTATATATTTTTCTAATTACTGAATGGATGCTCGTTAATTTGTTTCTTCTCTGTTTGCGTGTGTGGGTAGGATTTCTGCTTCCAGTACTCAAGGTTGTTACTTCAATTGGGATCAACTACGGCCAAATTGCCAACAACCTTCCATCCCCAGAAAACGTAATCCCACTCGTCAAATCAGTCGGCGCCACTAAAGTGAAGCTCTACGACGCAGATCCGAGAGTTCTAAAAGCATTTGCAAACACCGGAGTTGAATTCATTGTAGGACTAGGAAATGAGTACTTATCCAAAATGAAAGACCCAGATAAAGCTGAAGCTTGGGTCAAAGCCAACGTGCAAGCTTTCTTACCTGCTACAAAAATCAGCTGCATCACTGTAGGTAACGAAGTGCTCACCTTCAATGACACCTCTCTCAGTGGCTGTCTCCTCCCTGCAATGGAAAGTGTGCACACCGCATTAGTGAATCTAGGACTAGACAAGCAAGTCAGTGTGACAACAGCACATTCTTTAGCAGTTCTTGAGACCTCGTACCCGCCTTCATCTGGGGCCTTCCGTAAAGATCTGGTGAATTGCATCACTCCCATCTTGGATTTTCATGCAAAAACTGGATCGCCATTCTTGATCAACGCATACCCTTATTTTGCATACAAAGGAAATCCGAAGCAAGTGTCTTTGGATTTCGTATTGTTTCAGTCAAATCAAGGAATTGTTGATCCTTTGTCAAATCTTCACTACGACAACATGTTGTTTGCACAGATTGATGCAGTTTACTCAGCGCTAGCAAGGGTAGGTTATAAGAAGCTTTTTGTTCATATATCAGAGACAGGGTGGCCTTCCAAAGGTGATGAAGACGAAGCTGGGGCCACGCTTGATAATGCAAAGAAGTATAATGGGAATTTGATAAAGTTAATTTCGTCAAAGAAAGGGACACCCATGAGACCCAACTGTGATTTGAATATTTATGTGTTTGCATTGTTTAACGAAAATATGAAGCCTGGACCCACTTCTGAGAGGAATTACGGGCTGTTTAAGCCTGATGGAACGCCGGCTTATTCGCTTGGCATTAGTACAAATACTACATACACAAACTCAACTGCTGCCATGCCCGGCCCACCCGCAGTCCCAGACGCTTCCAGTTCCACTGGTTATTTGTCCATTTCTTCTGCTACGGTGAGTTTCTCTTACTCTTTTAGCTTTATCTAATGATTCTCTGATTTTTGATTGATTGATGATTCGCATTTTTTATCACATTGGATTCTCATATCTTCAAGATATTTACTACTTTCTGTTTCTGGGTGTTCAATTGGCTGTTGGGTCATTTCTGTTTTGGTTGCAGGAGAGAGATAACCATGGTTGGCCTCTGATGGTCATGTTAATTTTGATAAATTTGGTCCTCTACTCTAGACTCTAGGGTTGGTGGACAATTCAATTCACGCATAAAGCAAAATCAGCCGTTAAAGCAGAGGAGAATAAGGAGCAACTTTGGATTTGGGGAAAGGTGAAATTCCGCGTCTTTGCTTGTAGGTAACTAAATGTTTCAGGGAATGGAATCATCATCAGTAATTACTAGACCTCGATAAAGTGCGTTTCAAAGGAATAAATTCCCGATGAACCCTACACTTGGGAGTTGGTACGATCGCATTGATGATCCATGATATCCTTGTTGATGTTGTGCCCCTTCATTATTATCTTACGAGGGTAGGGTCAGTTGGGGAATCGATAGAGCTCTTTTTAGTTGCACTGGACGGTTTTACTTTCTCCCCTTCTTTATGATGATTTTGCGGGGTATATTTCTATACCTTAATTATTGTTTAAGATGTTAGGTCTGGTCTGATTGGTAGATGGACTGCACTTGTTATTTCGACACCTAAACTAGAAAATTTAGTTATTGATTTTTTTTTTCCCTTTTTCCTAAGTAATTTACTTCTTACGCTATGGTTTGCAATGCCACTGCCAGCAACATCAATACCGTTTATACTTGTGTAATCCATAGAATTTTCTAACTGCAATAACTGAAAAAGATGATAGGCTAAAGAATTTTCAGCCTTTCCTAGCAAAAGGAAAAGAAAAAGAACCTCCAAAAGAATAACTAGAGGAATCCTTCACCCCAGCTTAATAAAATATCTAAGTTACGGTGAAAGTAACAGCCCCTAGCTTCTTTTTTGATGATTTATCTTTTTATTAATTGAAAAAAGCCATCGACCACGATCCCAGTTGCACTTTCGGTTTCAACCGTTCTAATCTATAAATGTTTCCATCTACAAAGCACTGCAGTGCAGTCATAATGATACCATATCTTACAAACTAATATAATGGTTAGACACCATAATTTCAACTCTTTAATACACTTACTGGCATACAGATGGCTGTTAACCACAAATTAGCCAACCTAACACTCAACCAAAATTTCTTTTAAAAAATGGTAATGATAATAATAATAAATAAAAATGCTAATCCATACTCCACCACCCATGCTATGCATCCGTCCCCACTTGTTTCAATTCAATTATATCCATGCCCACACCTCAGTAGCTTGCCAGGACTTTCGCATAACTTAGCACTTGAATGATGTAGCTGAACCTCGAATAAAGTAAAAAGCTTCAAATCCCCCAAATAATAAAATGCCTTAAGACGAATGACCTTGCGATGTCTCTCCCATACCCACTTTTGATTCACTTTTAACTCTCTGATAAAATAACACATAAGCAGCTGAAGTCTTTAGCTCAGCTTCACTAACTTGAGAAACATGACTGTCATCAAAATGGTACCATCTATTCTCATCAATTAACTGCACCAGTAGACAAGTAAGCATCCATGAGATCGCAACTAAAACCAGTGTCTTATAAATAGATTAAAGAAACCTGAATGATTATGTACAATATTGCAACAATAAATAAGTCGGTTACTGGATTAATTTTACTAGTCTCCAACCCGTAAACAACATGACAATATAAGAGATACTACTTGCAAAGATGGACAATATGGCATGAACAGCACCAGAATAGAGTCTCACCTTAGCATAAGCAGTGTAGTGACCACCACCTAGGCCACCATAATGGTTGCTGATGGCATATAGCTCATACACATAAGATTCACCACTCATACTTTTCATGTACTTGCTCAAGTCAAGATTGTGAATGGGAAAATTCACGAAAGTGTCAAGTTTATTCTTCAGGTATCTGCTGTATGAGAACCGTTTCAAGTGAAAGACAAGAACATCTGGCAACATCCACAAGTCAAGCTTCTTGGTGGCTTGTCTATGCTCCTTGCAACAGGGGCAATACCTGCATAAATAACTCAAAAACGTAAGACATGTAGCCAAGTATGAACTGCATCAGCATAAGGATTTGAAGAAATATTTCCCAGAAGCAATTAAAGGAGTGACAAGTACTCTACCACATGTCATCAGGCCCTAGAGGTTCTTCAGTCAAAAATGCATCCAGACATGAAAATAAGGAGATAGCTTCTTGCCGGGTTTTCTTCACAGTGAACCCTGTCTTTTGTACCTCTGGCAGATCCTCCAAGTAGCTGGGATCATATAATTCATGTACTTTGTCAGTCCAGTCCAGCAAAACCTTTATATTATGATTATGCCCAGATTTTATGAGGGAATCCTTCTGGATGGGCGTGCAGACTGAAAACCTTGAATCAGTAGTAGAAAGCTGGAATGATAACTCGCAGCTGGGTGCATTCTCTGATTCTGCACTCTCCATTGAATGGTTACAGCTGTTTGAAGGTTCATCAACAGCTTCTGAAAGAAAGCCATTTTCCTTGCATCTATGAGCTTTAGCAGCAGAATAAGTTCTTCTCAAAGGAGACAGCAGCCTAGAAACAGCTATATCAATATCAGCTCCACTTAAATAGTCCTCCTCCAAAAATGTAACAAGAGGCGCTCCAAAAAGTTTATTTTCACCACTCCTCAGATAATCTGTTGCAGATCTGGAAAAAAGAAAAAGAAAAAAAAAACACAAATATCTTTCAGCCAAAAACCAAAAAGAAAAAAAAAAATTATCAGCATATCTTGGTAACAACAAAGAAAGAATAAATTGACAGGCAAGGCTTCATATTCACTAAAAAACACACAGTAATAATGAAAGCATTTTATGTCCTGCTAGTTAAGGAAGCTAAAGGCAAAAAACCATTATACCCAGAAACAATCCATTCCTCTCCTCTCTCTTCTTTGTTTGTCATACTTATCAACTGAAAAGATTTTTCTGTCTTCTTTTTGGGTGCTAGGCTGACGTAATTCATTCAGCTTACAAAAAGCACATACAAGCAGACGGCAATTGGACATAATCAACAAAGTGTGAGTTAACCACAAAAAACAAATCAAATGAGAAAGGAAACAACTTACTTTTCTGGCCATCGGTTCAAAATTTCCAGTCTTATTTTTCCTGTCTCCTTTCTATCAAATCGGTAGGCTACAATACGCTCATCATCTTTTATTGAATTTAACATTTCTGCAGGGTTCTCAAAAAATTTAAAAATACGATGATTATAGACCTGACAAAACAGAATTAAGTACTTCAGCCACTGAAACTAGAATAGAAGAAAAGTTGTTAGAAATAAAATAAGAGCCAGAGGAAGAAAGATATGTCCACCTCTGCAAGCAGAAGGTTTTCATCGCTCTTCAAGCAGCATGCGTTACTCAATGCCAGGATGAGATCTTTACAGCAGCCATGTTTCATCACTGTCACAGTGAATGGCATTGGGAGACCCCTTCCATCAGCATAAAACACAGTCACTGTCATTGTTCGAGTGACAGTTGAAGGTAGTGGCAACGTCAGGTACATAAAGGGGTCAAAAGTAACTGAAATTTTGCAGCAAACTGGGCAAACCAGCGTTGACTTATATTGCCCCTGAGCACATCATCGACCAAATGTAAATTGTTAGGAACAAAAGCACCAGATAGATCATAAGATAAGGGGCACATCTTTCATCAATGTTGAAAACAAAAAATATATTTCAACATAAAGTAAAAAAAAAATGTTCCTTAAAATAATAAAGGATATTTCTTCTCCTTAAAAAAAATTCCAGAATATGTTTGGCTCTATTTGATACTGTACATGAAAAATTATACTAAACAGTAAAAGCAAAGCTGATATGCAGTCAATTGTTGTTGTCTATGCGATGAGAACCTAGTGAATCATTCATTAGTAATTTAATATTTTAACAGTGAGAATTCAGGCAAGTCTATAATAATCATATCATATATAACTTTTTAAAAACAACATGCACACACCTTACACCGCACACCAAAAGAAAAAAAAAAAAAAAAAAAATGCTCACTTGAAAAACATCCACAATCAATGAATCATTCCGGGCCTTGTGATTTCTCCAACACTCATTTGCAACTTCCTCATCTGGACGACCATCTGAATCCTTCATCTCAATGTAAGGCTTTTGTTTGACACGATTCAAATCTTCATGCAAACCATCCAACAAGAAGGCAAGAAGTTCCTATATAAGTATAGATTTCATCATCCCAAAGAAAAAAAAAATCTCTTAAAATGTACGATTATTAAAAAAAAAAAAAGAGAAAACTAACAGTATTTCTAGATAGCTTTTTTCAACAATCCATGCAAAAAATAAACTAGCAACAACCAAGAATGAGGTACACATATAATCATGTTTGAGATAACCATGCTATCACATATTATGTGAAATTTAACAGCAGAAAGAAAAACTTGCAAATTACAAATGAGACAATCCTGGAATGTGACAAGACTGTATCAGCAATTTGTGTGCCATTCCTAAGCTTTTCAATCCAAATAATGAAGCATGGTAAGGCTTCCTAGAACAAAATCCTTTTATCAAGTGCTGGAATAGAAACATAAGTAACTATAGCATGTCAATCATTTCAAATTCTTAGTTCAATTTACTCAGAGGTAAATGCCTTAGGCTGTACTAGTTGCACTGTGAAGTATGTTTTCGAGTAGTTAAATGAACAATTCCATATTCTATGAATAGCTGCAATTTAAGGAGCACAATGCTATATCATCACTGATCTAGATGTACTAACCGACGTCTGTTGAGAATAGCTATGCTACACTATTATTTCACAAGCCTTTTTTTTTTTTCCTTTTTTTTGATAAGGCTATTTCAGAGGCTGAGACCTAGAAATAAACAAGGCATCTATCCTGATTTAACATAGAGCAAATACAACATCTTCAAGCCTGGAATTAAACAATGACATTATTGGCACCTAAAAGACCTATGCAAACTAAATTTCCTGGGTTCAGAAAGAGTGCATTGTCCAAACCAAATTATCTACATTCAGATACTATGGAAAAGATAAAATGTTTTGGATTTAGCAGAATGAGCATCTTCTCCTAATAACTTAACAAGGACGTATCCAATAAACAGAATCACGAAAGGTGGAAATCTAGGTTGTGATAAGGACCTGGGAATCATGCTGGTTATAACCACTGAATTGGGGAGCAAATCGAGCAAGTTTTCCCTTGAATGCACGTGGTGCAACTGTAGTTCGCCCAGAGGACCACAATTTCCTCAACAACTCACCAAATGCAACTGCAAGCTCACCCTGTACAGTTACAACATAACTAAGAAATATATAAACTGCTTAAGCTATCATAGAGCTCACAATATAAATTTAAATGGTACAAGGAGAAGAAAACAATAGATAAAACAGCCACATACATGCATTCCTAACGGATTTTTGGTGTTAATCTCATCACTGTAATCTCGCAAGAAATACTCAACAAGACGGGGCGTGTGAACTAAACACTGAATGGCACTATTCATAAAGCAAGTATTTCCCAGATTTTGCAATCCCGCCAAACCTCCCCTCTCTCCTTTTCTAACATTGTTGTAAGAGTCATATCCATCATCCATATCTGTAAATGCTGATCCAAAGGTACTACCCTGATACTGATTATATTTATAACCGGTTGAGTGGCCGTTTGACATGGTAGGCCCCCCGGCAATTGTCATGGATGACCTTGATGGTTCTAGGGGTACCAAAGCTAGTTCATTTCCTGTTGAATCCATGTCAAAGCGAGATGAATAATGTTCATCATCAACTTGAACCTCCAGAAGTATCTGCAAAGAGAGGATTCATCAACCAAATAGATCAACCAAGAGCGATACACACATGTAAGAGATTTCCAGCTTCATCAGAAAAATATATGTCCCATGGAACACAGATACTAAGACATAAATTTAATACAAACAGGATCATTTACTTTCATTACCAATCACAAGTTTCATGTTGTATGCATTCCTCTACCTATTTCAAATAACTTCTATAGCAGTTGGGAAGTTGGGCGTGTTTCTTATTACTATTGTTGTTTAAAATGAAAAATCACATAATAACCAGCTACAGTCATTGAAACAATAAATCCAGAAACCACATAGGTCTGCTCTACTTATTATCCATTATCTATAAGATAGGAAATTAAAACTGACCCGACTTCGATTAAAGAAAATCAATCCACCTCATAAAAATAAACCAAGCCTCTTAAGTTACAAGTACTTCCAATTTGAATGAAAATCATAAGCAGAATACTTTGCCATTCAGTTTTCCTCACAAGTCTTCAAATAATGAACATAAGCAGGATACTCACATCTTGGTCCATTTGCAACATTGCGTCTTCTAGAGTTTTGTCCAAAATGTCCAATGGAGATTTTGATTGCTTTTGCTTATTGAAGTAATCCCAAATTCGAGCCTATTAACGTATATAAGAAGCAAAAACAGTTGAGAACTTTTATAATATCTGAAAGAAAACAAAAATATTAGAAACCAGAAAGTCAAAAGAGAAGAGCACAAACACACCTTTTCTCGCTCTACTCCTCTTAAAGTACAGACCTTTTCATAAAGCTCACGTATCAAAGCCTGGGAAAAAGTATATACATACATATATATATAAGAACCAGAATGCTCCACAATATTTCAATAACATCTTAGAAGGCTTCCACAAACCATAGCATGCCAAAAAAGGGTATACTTTCACAAACAAGAAAGCCTAAAACTTATAACCCCATAAACCAAAGTAATCACTTCACCATATACTTTACTCCAGTGATTACCTTCTTGCTTATCCTTATAATCAATTGACTGTTGTCTCTAGAATCAATCAACTTGAGAGAAAGTGGATAAACCTCCACTCTCTTTTCATTGGAAATGCCCTCTGAAATCATCTTTCTTGGCAAGGCTGGGCCACCCTTGTACCTAAAAGTATGTAATAACCAGAAGCAAAAAATTAAGCTTTGCACTTAATGGAGGATCCATATAGATGCCTACAATATAATGATAAGGAACATTTTTACTCCACAGAATTTGGACAAGCGATTCCTTCCACCAACAATCAGTGAAACTACTTCTATGAACTCATAAATAAGCATAAATATTGAATATGTGGCCTAGCCATAAGATTTAGCAGACGACTATCCTATAGTTTCTGATGAAAACAAGTCATATTTATAGATAATAAAGCATGGATGTACCCTCCAGAAAGACAACATCAATCAACCAAGTGGCTTACTCTTGCCAAACAAATTAGAAAAAAATAAAATAAAATAAATAAACAATAATGCCAAGAAACGAGAAGGAAACCACTTAAGTTACTATTCACCCGTGTCCCAAAATACATAAGAGGTAATGCAATGAGGAAAAGGAGAAAAAAAAAAAAGCATGAAATGATATGAAAAGCTTCCTTATAGACCACCTACATACAAAACTAGCAAGATCTCTGACCTCACATTTTATCATGCAAGCCTCCTTGTTTTTTTTATTACAAACAATCAAATTTGAATTTATACCAATCTACTTTAAATAAACAGCTAATGATAATTATACAGAATTCCTCGTCCATATAAGTAATTAAATGAGCACAAACAACAACAAGTTGTGAAGCCAATAAGATATCAAAGAATCAAACAGCAAAACTTTCATAGGCACAAAACAAAAATCAAAAGAGAGAGAAAATAAATTACCAGTTAAAAAGCTTTTGCCAAACTTGTTGAGGAACTAAAACATAATCCGGACCTTCGGCCAAATTTCTACGAAGCTCTACGGAATCACCCTTTTGAATTAAATCGGAATTATCAATAGGTCCAGGCCTCTCAGAAGGAACGGCGTCGTCGTAATGTTGAGAATCAAAGGATAGCTTGTCACTCAAAGGTTCATCGCTAACGTACCTCTCCCAGATTTTATACCACCTGCACGATGAAGCAATTCATAGAAAAAAGGTAAGTTTCGATGAAGATACTGAAAGGACAAAGGAAGATGAAGGAGTAAAAGACAAGAATACCTAGTTGAAATCAGGTAGTACAAATTGCCTTCTCTCAAATCAAGCTCAGATTGATTCTTCAAGTCGGCGACGATCCGTCTCTCTTCGTCAGGCGTGCAAGGCAAGCAAATTCCTTCGTTCTCCATCATCAAAGCCGAGGAAGAATCCGGAATCGTCATGGTGGATTTCCCTCCCTACATATGCACATGCACATTCAATCAAATCAACAAAGAAATTCAAATCAAAGATCAAATCTAAAATGTAAAATTAATTTTTTTTTTAAAAAGAAAAGACCTAGACCTAGATTAATGGAGGAAGGAAGGGAGGGAGGGAGATTTTGATCTGAGAGGAGAGGAAGAGGAGAGACTCAGAAAAGAGAAGTTTCAATTACCGTCGTATTTTCAGCGATTTTGTCTTTGTCCTTTCCAAACTTTGAGTCACGCATCATTTTATATCCTCCAACTAAAAATGCCCACATCATAAGATTAATTACTTTTATTTTTCTCATTTTCCTTTTCTTCACTTTTTTTAATAATAAATAAACTAATGTTTCTTTTGTTTTAAGGTGTTTTGAGTTGTTCATTCTCACATACTACTACACGTCTCTTTACGATTTTGAGAGAATTTACTCTTTTCTTTTTAATTTGAGATAGTTTAAACTTTTCTTAATTTAGAAAATTAATGTCATTTACCAAGTCGTCCCAAATAAAAATAATTAATTTAATTAGATCAATTTGAGGGGTTGAAAATTTATCAAATAAATGATTTGGATTTTTATGCCATTAGCAAATTGAAAAATATTGATAGATAAATGCGAGATGCAATTGTGACGGTGACAGTATATCATAATACATGCTGTGTCATAATGACCTATATCTGATCCAAGTAGTTATGCACACAAAAATTAATGGACGATTTTTTCAAACAATAAAAAATAAAAAGCTCGATTATCGTCAATCGTAGTACCTTTTCTGCAAATAAACAAATTGAGCGCCATCTCCAGCTCTAGGTACCTTTTTTTAAATAAATGTTTTCCCATCTTCACGATGTCTAAAATTTTAGCCATGCCCAATTTAAATAGGAGCATGCATGATCATGAGCAGGAACATGAATGGTTATGAAGTTTGTTGTGTTATAGAAGAAACTTATACGAAGGAAAACCATATGCGCAATCTTTCCGGCCAAGTAATTCCCTGCTGCTTTCTTTAACCCTCAGAAATTCTACATCCCTCGACCCTACAAAAGGCATCTTACAAAATGTATGGTTGTAAAAATTACACTTCATATGTACAACAGTTTATATTACATTTACAACCCCACCCAACAAGCATCCCCACAGCAACTTTAATCAACCTCATGACCAAGATTTGATTAAAAAAAACAATACAACCAATATCCAACGTGACACCAACTACTGCCTCCCAACTTCGGAGTCACGTAAAACCTAAGTCCCGTACAATTGGATGTCATGCAAGGACTTGTATGCAGAGAAGCCTCAAGAAGGGTACTTGTCTGACAGTATAACAGGGATGGATGCTCCTAACTAATGAAAATCATATTACATAATACCCGCTCTCACAACTAAGTAGTCCCCGCCTCATCTGAGCTAGCCGAAGCCTCACTTCCTGCTGGACATGCACCACCACCATGGGTCTCATCCTCACTGAACATGCTCTCCTCACTTGAATTGGAAAATAAGCCAACCTCATCATCAGAGGGCAGATCTGTCTTCCGTCTCTTCCGCACATCCTTTATTCCTCTTCCTTGCAAAGCTAGACGCCGTCTTTTCCTTGCCTTCCGCTTGCCTTTTGGAAACTCTTCCCTCTGTGACTCAAGGCTTTTGCTTTCGGCCTCCTTTGTAGTTCTTCCATGGCCATATTCATTATCCTCAGATTCATCAGCATCAAGTTTGCGCCGTTTCCTACTTGAATTAGTCTAGTACAGAATGATGATATGTCATTAATCAGATAGTATTATAATAAAATAAGTTAGATAAATGAAATTAGTCTTCTTCACTGTTGTCCCGAACCAGAAGCTAGATGAAATGAACGAAATAATAGTACGGGGCTCTACTTTCAACCAAGATAATTGATGCTTGATTTTAGTGAATATCTCTATGTTGCTTTCCCCCAATTCCTTCATTAGCTTTTCTCAAATTTTCTCAGAAGACAAGCAAATCCTAGCCTCAAAACTAAGACAACATGGAACCGAGCAAGTCTTACCAATGCCAGTTTGTGGCCGTGGTCATGCCACTACGTTTAGTCACAAAAATTATCATGAGTTTCTATTGTTTTTTGAAATAATAGCACATAAAGGATATTTTGCAGCAAGGACAGTTAATACCTTGGGACCACGATCAACTAACCGAGCCCATTCATGTCGGTTTCTCAGGCAATCAAGAACAGCTTGTGAATGACTTGAATATGCATATCGCTCTCCATTATGCTTCCTCAAGTGAGGCCAGTGCTGCCAACAAGCAATGAGAGAGAGAGAGAAGGATAAGAATGACAGGTGAGTTTATTTTTCAAAAAGGACAGTAAGGGCAAACATACCGGCAGGACAGCATTACAGAGTTCCTCATAAGTCATCCGCCTGCCTTTGCTCATTATATCATTGATCAAGCCTATGATCACAAGAATGCAGAAAAGGTAAAATATAATACCAAGTTTTCATTTTATATTTTCTTTAGGGAAAAAAATAAGGTCGAAGAGCCGCTGAAATTATCTAAACCAGCAAAAAAGAAATTCACAATACTATTTTTTCTAAAAGGCAGCTACCAGGTAAAGTACGATGGACAGGACCACGATCAGTGCCTGTATCATCATCGGAGATATTCCTCGGTGAATAACGAATGGATGAGACATTATGATCATTGACCTCAGTGGAGGAAGATGGGCCACTATTAGCAGTGGTAGAGACAGAGGACATATTCTTCTTAACAGAATGTACTGCTGTTGGTGATCCATTCTCGTCCCTTTTTGTATAAACATCCACTGCATATCCTATATCTTTTCTCCTCAGATCTGGTGAAGATTGCACCTTGTCCACCTTTCTAGCTTCATCATCAAGATCACGAGAAGAGCGGAGTGCATCTTTGGATGCATCCTTGTTTTTTCTTCTAGAAACCTATAACACGTGTCCATTATGAGATTAATTAGTAAAGCAGAACCACTTTAATGACAAAAGTTACCAAAAAGGCCGCAACACTAAGAAATGGCAATGATAAGCTATGGCATATATTCTGGCAAAAAGTAAAGTGTCGTACCAAACTGTGATCCTTTCCTCCAGAGCCAGACGAACGCTTCATTAGCGTGCTTGTTGCAGTTGGTGAAGATAACTGAGGCAAGCTCCCAGTATGCCGTACACGTGGAACACGAGGTACTCTAGGAGAGCTGTTGAGTTCTTGATGCAAAAGCAAAGCGAGCTGACAAAAATAAAGGGTAAAAAATACCAAAGTAAGCTTCTTAGAAGGGACAACAATCTAATTCAAACAAATGGCACTTTAACTCACCTCCTCATCGCTTAGAGTTGCAGGAGAAATTGATGCTGCAGGAGGATGCATTGATTGCGCGTGGTTCACCTTAGATGATGGCTGTATATTCGGCTGATTTAACTTTTCACCTTTTAGTGGTAAACCCGAAGTTGAAATCTTATTTTGCACGTGTAAAGCACACTCACTTTGCAATGATCCAGTAGACTCACCAGAGCCCGAAGTAATAGTGACATGCTGCACTGAAGATTTAGAAGATGAAAAAGGCACAGAATCTTTTGAATCTGACATGGTTCGCTTTGAAACAGTAGCATGTAAAATCCTATTGGAGTGTGACACTTTTGATAAAGAATTCATAGAGGATTTTGCATGCTCTTTTATAGATTTTCTAAATATGTCATGCTTTTCTTCATCCCTGACGACATCACTTACAGCACGATCTTTCTTAACACTAACATTACTCTCAGATGTTACTCTTTGTTTAGTGTAAAGATTGGAGTTCTGAGTATCTGCAGGTTTCAAGTTTTCACAAGTAGATGATTTGGAGACCACAGTATTGGACGAAAGGGACACTGACTTTCCCACAGATACTACCATTTTCCGATGGCTGCTTAGTGCTGGAGAGCTTAAGCTACTTCCTTCAGATCTGGATTGGTCTTCAGCAGACCCTGAATCCTGTTTGGATACCGGAAAGCTTTTCTCCACTTCCACAGGATCATCTGAGCTTTCCAGTTCTCGTTTACTCTGACAAGGATCATCAATCACTCCATTAGCTTTATCTATACGGCACTCAGTGACCGCTTCTGAAGTTCTTTCAGCATCCAGTGCCTTATGATCATTCGATTGTGAACTGCTTGCTGCTAGATCATTCACTTTAAAGATTTCAGACCTGTGATCATAAGATGAATTTTGTACTTTAGCATCACGAGGGGAGGACTGAAAATTCAAGTTACCCCTAGAATTATCATTATCCACTTCCGTTTTCACTTCAACAATGGGTGATACAGAGCTCCGAGACATGTCACCACTTAAATCTTTAAGAATCTGACGGTCCCCAACTTCTGGTGCAACACTGGTCACATCTTCAACAAAAGGCTTCTGACTACTTCTAGCAGAAGCTTCTAGAAAATCATCTAATTTATCAATATCCATGCTATCTCCCTATATAAGAATCATAAACATCATTTCAATATGATAACCAAGGTTTTATAGCACACAGGAAACTAAAATATGTAAGTTGGTCACTGACCAAAGCAACCTAAAGCATTCAGCAAGTCTTCTCAAGAAACATGCATACTGTGTCTATCCAGTGCTCTAAAAAGATGTTAAGCACTAGACTTTCCCTAAGGTAAATCAGGCAAAAGACCTAAGACTGCCAAAAACTAAAATCTTGGGTTTTATAATCCATCTTCCTTAACCTCTTTTTATTTATTTATTTATAACCAGAAATCTCTATCTTTCTTATTTGTTCACCAAGTTCTAAAATACGGGCTACTTTCAAATCTTCCTTGACCCTCTCCACAACTTTCCAGCTTTGAGAAAACTGCCAATCCAACTAGTAAATGACCCATCTTTATAGACCCCCTAGAAACAATTATTTCCTAAATCAAAGTCAAAAGCTGACTACTAAAGAGAGCTCACACTCAACTTAGTAAAGATATAGTATAAGGAATTCATGGAAATACCTACAATGACTTCACATAAAAAATAAAAAATAAAAACCAACATCATAACTTTGCTTGATACAAAATGCTCATGGTTGGATTCCAAATGATATACTGGTTATGGTGAAAATTTAACTGCATTCATAGTGGCAACATAAGCAATTGGACAAGGATGGCATAGTAATGGTACTGGTGTAAGTGCGGGGTTAATAATACAGGCTGACTCAATTTGCAAATGGCATACATAAAGGTATCATCATTACAACTATTTGCACCACAAATGCAGAAATTTTGTTTACTACAACTCGTAAATGTGAGTCACAGGGAAGCATACCTCTTGTTTTACAGGAATGTTCTGGGTAACGTTCTGTTCTAACATTGAACCAGCAATATGCTCAGTTGTAGGACAACTCTTAATAGATACAGGAACTTGATGGCCAGCCACTTCTTCCTTCAGTCCAGCTCCATTTGAAAAATGTCTAGAAACATCAGAAGATAAGGCATCCATAGGGCACTCCGTAGTTGCTATGTTGTTCATGGGTCTGTCAACACCATTATCCATTGCAAGATGACCATCTGATACAGGTTCTCTATGCACATCCTCTTGCAAGTTCTTGTTCTTTATACCCTGAATGTCAGTCTTGGAAGACTTCAGACCTCTGTCTTCATAAAATTCCAGCTGTTTTGCATCACTGGTGGATCTACAAACTAGTAATATAAATAAAACAAAAACACAGAAAGTTCGAGTCAACAAGCTCATGTCAGATACAGCAAGATGTAACTCACCATTCACATTCCTCCATTATTGCAAAACATAGCCAACACAGCTAAGAACAATGCTTTGAGAATATAAAAATATCAAATATATGTACACACATAACGCAGAAGAATTGCAAAGAACATCATATCACCTGTTCTAGAAGCATGTAAACCTTTCTTCCTTTCATCTGCCTCCTTCTCCAGAGCTCTAGCTTTCTTCTTTCCACTCCTATCTTTGGGCATACCCAGGTCTTCTTTCTTCCGCTTGCCTGCATGTCCCACAACAGGCCGAAGCAAACTCCTCTCTTTCTTCATGCCATTCTGAGAGCCCCTAACATCTACATCCTCAGGCTCCCACTTCATCTCTTTTGGAAACATCTTCCCCTCGAACCCACACTCCTCTGTTCCTCTCATTCCAACCAAAGCTGCCATAGGAGTTGTCAGAACACTCTCCTTTGACAAAGAGAACAACATCCCTGCCCCTTTATCAACAGGATTTTCGTTCTCGTTATCATTTTCTTCCTCCTTTCTATGACTACCCTCCTTATCATCCCAGCACGGAAACTCTCTATATTGAAAATTAAACTTCTTTGGCACATACCCAGTACACTTCCACAGCTCTGGCGTAAAAACTGATGACAACCCATTAAACAACTCAGGATCCCCACCAGGAATCCCTTGCACATGTACCCTATTTTCCATGGGTATATCAGTCCAAAGCCTAATTGGCCTCCTCGCTGTTGCTGGCCCGTTGTAAGACCTCTCCAATCTCACGGTTTTGGTAGGCAACTCAACTAACAATTGCGCAACCTCGGTCTCTTCACTATCATTATGCCGAGTATTCCTATTGTTCTTGCTCTTACACTTATCACAAGCAAACGATTCCTCTCCTTTTACATACTTGGAGCAGCGCGTGTGCACCCATACGCCACACTCGTCGCAATTCACCATCTCTTCACCATCATCGAAAGTGACCCCACACACGCAATCCACCGTCCACGAGCCGTCGACCCAGTCATCGTGTGCGTCGACGCTCTGGAAGCGGTGGGACCGCCCTCTCATGTCTCTCTAGTTTTACTTACTATACGCAAATTATAACATAAATTAACTTAATCAATAAAACAATACTAACAAGAAGAAGAACGTTATCCCTGTAATTCCAACACAAAACCTAATTCGAATTCTTTTGCATTTGTTTCTATGATAATTTATAAGTTATCACCTCCAAATCTTGCAAAACTGGCTAACCTAAGGTTTTGGAAATAAGCGGATTATAATTTAAAATTGACGTTGAAGAACGAGTACCTGGTAACCCTGATAAATTCGTCGTTAATTGATATTGAAAGAGAATTGAATTATTTGTTTGTAAAAGAGTAGGAATGGATCTCTCTGCTCGCTCTGCCTCAGCGGTCTAAACCAATGGAAATGGCTTCTCGCGCACTACCTTTGCCGGAACTCAAAGACGAATTTTGTGTGTTTGGCGTCCGTGTCTATTCTATTGAGTACTGAATAATTCATTCTTTTGTGCTAGCTGGGCCCAAAAATCTCGCCAGCCAGCCTATCACCCTTGCTGGCCCGTTTAACTGCACAGGCAAATATGGGCAGGTCTTAAGACTAAAAAAAAAAGGTATTTTTTTTACTTACCGTGCTATTTTACCCATCAATCCCTAAAAAGAGCCCCTTTTATGTTTAAAAAAATTTATAAATATATATATATATATATGTATATATACTTTTTATTCATGAACAAAATTACTTAAAAACCAAAATATAATAAAATTACATCTACCCTATAATTTTCTTTTTATTTTACAGAACTCTTTTATTTTTACACACCGTAAATGAAAAATTTATTCTAACCCCCCAATTAAATTTAAAAAAAATCTTAATCCCATATTTTTTCTAAACTAACACTTATCCCCTAAAAATTATAATTATTTTTTAAAAACTATAAAAAATTAATGTATTAGTTTTTTAGAAGTTTTTGGAGGGTCAATAGTAGTTTAACAAAAATATAAAATTAAAAGTTCTCTTGAAGTTTATTTGGAGGGTTATTGTAAATTTTCTCATCGTAAATCATAGAACACTTAACCCCAACATTTATAATGTTAATAGTTCTAACAAATCAACTCGATATCATGTTATAAAAAAGATTGTCACATTTTATTATGTAGATAATTCAATTTCATTAAATTTGAGTTCATAATCCTTCTCCTACTAGAAAATTATAAAATCCAAAGCACACTTTAAAAATGAAGAATTCGCATGAAAATAATATATATATAAAAAAAGACTTTGTAATTTAAATAGTAATAATAATAATAATAAATGTTTGGTAATACAATTTAGTGATTTACAGTTTAAAAAAAGGGAAAAGACTGGTAGAATAGCAGCATATTCTCTAGCATCCAACCCAAGTGGTCACTGCAAATGCAACAATGCCAGGGCAAGGGCAGGGGCAGGGGCAGGCGGGTAGGTGAAATGAGTCGTTTACAGGGCGGTGTCATTTAAATTCCCAAAATACCCTCATAGCACAGCTAGTTACGTTTACGTCTATCTAAATCAGTACGGAGTAGCAGCAGGGCAGCACTGCAGCCCAACCCTGGTAGTCCCACTAGTAAAAGACAGAAAATCCTCAATAAAATGCATAACATAGAGCATATGTCATATATGCATCCATTATATCATATATGATAATAATACCCATTTCCTACCCTCCACTCATTATCCGCCACGTCTCTATGAAACATACATCCACATTCCTTAATCTACATGTAACCAGCAGGTTATGTAATGTCATGTACTAATAAACGTAACATGTATGTATGTGTGTTGGTTGATGTGTACTGTAGATGAGTTTGAACAATTGATTTGGTCATTTTTTAGGACGATGTGAAGCAGATCCCATGCTCATCCTCCATCCGAAGACCATCTCCCGTCTCTCGTTCTTGTAAATTATTTAGTAACAGAAAACAAGAAAAACACACTGTAAGATTTTTGTTCTTTTTTTTTTTTTTTTTACTTTATTTACTTTACTCTCTCAACTCTTTTTTCTGTTTCATTTGTTTTCGTTTTCTCCGAATTGATCTCCAGCTACTTTTGGTCTCCACCAATGGAAATAATTTTAGCTTAGCTTTGCCTTTCTTTTATTTTCTCGATCAATCAATTACAGAGCTAAGCCAAGATTTGAGGGAGTGAAGAGAGAATCATGGCTGTTGTTGAATCAACAAGTCAAGATTCAACCTTAGCGTCATCAACATCGACACCAGCATCCAACGGTCAGGATCAGCAGAAGCAAAACGGAGTTACGATGGTGAGGCCGCACGATCAGGGATTGTTTGTGAATAACAGCAACCAGAACAATCATCGATCCAACAGCGGAGATGATTTCAAGCATGATATGAGAGAGTTGCAGGAGCTGTTTTCCAAGCTGAATCCGATGGCGGAAGAGTTCGTGCCTCCTTCTCTCGCTAAAGTTAGCAACAATAATCATGGACGGAATGGATTCAATGGAGGCTTTTTTGCTAACAACTCGCTCCTTTTGCCTAATCAAAACACCAGAAATGGTAATGTTAACGCCAACGCCGCCGTTCGACGGGTATCCTACTCACTTTCAATTTTATTTTCTTTTTTTTAAAGGCTTTTAAAGCTTGATCATCTGATTATATATATATGGTTTTGCTTTTGTATTGGCGTAAGTCACGGTCGAGTGATTGAATTTTTCGGTAATTTTGGTTCCAAGTATTTTACATGTTTGATGTTAACACGAATATTTGCTTGATGGCTGAGAAAGGAAGAAAAGAAATTTATGTTTTTATTTAATCAATTTGGGTTTGTGATTTTTTTTTTTTTAAATAACTAACTAAAGTTGGACCTTAATTTTCTTGTTTCACAAAGTTGAGGGGTTGTTTAACAAGGATTCAAATGTTGAATAATCCTGCACTTTTGAAGTTTGGCTGTTCCGTTCTGCATTGTAACAACCACTGATCTAAACTATTTTTTGCCGGATATGTTTTTCTCAGAAGAAAAATTATGGTCAAGGCAAGCGGAGAATGAACAGCAGGACTAGTATGGCCCAGCGGGATGAGATAATTCGGAGGACTGTATACGTATCTGACATTGATCAACAGGTATATAAGAAAGCCAATTCTTGGTTGCCTTTATCTTTCCTTTTCTTTTACTTGCCTATTTTGGGTAGCTTGTGCCCCCTTTGCATGTACTAATGACTTGCTTTTTTGAGACTTAAGGTCACTGAAGAGCAGCTTGCAGCTCTATTTGTTAGTTGTGGGCAGGTAATGGAATTCTTGTTAGTTATCTAAACTACTCATTCCAAATTTTGTGTCTGAGCTAGTTCTTTTCTTTTGTGTAGGTTGTTGATTGCCGCATTTGTGGTGATCCTAATTCTGTACTTCGGTTTGCCTTTATTGAGTTCACTGACGAAGGTAATGTCAACCATTTACTTTGATTACTACTGAATGTTTCTTGAGTTAATTGGCTAGTCGGGAATGTGTCTGTTATGTGCTTTATTTTTATTGCCGTGCTGGTGTTTTGAGTAAGCAGAAGGTGCAAGGGCTGCTTTGAATCTGGCGGGAACAATGCTTGGATTCTATCCTGTCAGGGTGCTACCCTCAAAAACAGCTATTGCTCCAGTTAACCCAACATTTTTGCCTAGGGTGGGAAAGTTTTTCCTTGGAGATCTATGCATTATGAGTTTGTTAATTCGAAGTCTTGATGATGTGTTGTTTCATTTTGTATGTCCTGTCTATCAATTGGTGATCTGGATCTCAGACTGAAGATGAACGTGAGATGTGTGCAAGAACTATCTACTGTACAAATATTGACAAGAAGGTTATAATTTTTGAATTGTTCATCACCAAATTGTCTCCTGACTGTAGACTGTTAAACCTGTTAAACCCTTCACATGTTCTACATTTTTTTGTGCAGGTTACTCAATCAGATGTTAAACTCTTTTTTGAATCTGTATGTGGAGAGGTTTGTGATTATACCTACTTATTATTATTATTATTTTAATTTTATAGGTTGCGTCATTATAATGCAGGAATGCATTTATGAGGTCAGTTTCTGTGATGCAGGTTTATCGCCTGAGATTGCTAGGGGACTATCACCACTCTACTCGTATTGCTTTTGTGGAGTTTGTAATGGTAATTAGTTCTTCCTCTTTATTTATTCATGAATATTATATCCTTGCAAACCTTCAATTGCTAGGCTAGGGGAGTTCCAGTGAAGGGTTTATTTCCTAAAATGAAGGATTTCAGGTGATCCGGTTATCGTGGAAATAAATTTAGTGACAGATGTTCTAGATCTGAGGATGTTAGCCTAAATTCTGTGTTGTAAAGTGATGTCAATTATAAAGGTCAGGATTGGGATACTTTTCTTTGCAATTTTCTTTTCAAGAAAGGGAAAGTGGAATTTTAGAATATTCCAGTCTTTAAATGCATATCTTCTGGCCAGCTAAGATCAAGATTCAAGTGTTACTGCTCCCCTGAAGAATCAACACTAGTGTCTATAAAATGGATAGATTATTCTTATGAGAGAACTGAACTTCGCTTGGTGCCTTGGTGGGACTTTAACATTAAGCGGTGGCTTTGAGACAATGTAGAAAAGTTTCTCACGGGGATTGGCATTACTTATTCTACTTTCTTGTTCTCTTCTTCTTTCCAGCCGGGAGAACATATGATCTATATTTTGATAGCCATTTTTTTGTTCTCATTCCTCTCAGTTTATGAGAATGAATTGCATGATAGCAGTAATTATTAGTTTAAGTGGCCATAATGACCTTTGGATTAGTTGGCCACCCTTTGTGAAAACAAGATCATAACCAAAATTGTTTTGGTGATAAAATGGAAAATTAGAGAATAATTCATTCTTCAAATGTTGACAACCCTACTCTTCTAACAAATTCACTCTGAGAGAATTTTTTGGAACTCTTCACCCAAGGATCAGTGAAACCCTTTGACCAAATTGATTCTCAATGTAGCATATTTCCAACAATGTTCCACCAACTGCTTCTAAATTATGATGGGATTTGTCTTTATCGACCCTAAGTTATTTATGCACTGATAGAATCACTATACTAGCCAGGTTCATATAACAGATAATAGAGCTTACCTGGACAGACACACTGAATCTGTTTTTGTCGTAAAAGGAGAAGAAAGGTCTGGGATTCTTAATTGGTTAGTATGATAGGGTAGTGACCATCAGAAATGATTCTAATCTTGGTTAGCAGGAAAACATCATCACCCAAGTTAGCCCTATTATATAATTTTGTAGGGTAATTTCTATAACCTTAGCCCCATTGTTATGTTCTAAAGTAATTGGGACAGCTGGATAACTCTTTTATTGTCTTAAGACTACCTTCCAATTATTGCTTGCATATGCAGCACCGTGATTCAAACTTGTCATTGCTGGTTTTAGTGTTACTCAAAATCCAATGTGGATTTGAGATTGATAAGATCATGCACACTGTCTGAATTAAACAGCTGAGGATCCATTTTTTTGCCTGATCACTTTTGACACTACTATAGTGATTTAATTGTAACTTCTGCTCATCTAGTGTGTTAACAAATATGGTATGGAGTATGTAATCTTGCTTACTTGCGTTAACATTGCAGGCTTATTTGGGCATGCCTCTCATATTTGAGTAAATGG
>JANLJB010003360.1:61479-72461 GCA_026212285.1 Bursera cuneata
CAATGAACAGAAAGCTTTTTACATTCACATACCAATGAACCAATAACTTTTTGATAAACAGACCCTAAGAAGTGTACACAACTTTTGACTGTTTTCTCTTTCCTCTATAGGTACTTCCTTTTATGTGCTGCTGAATTTTTATCAAGCATCTTGGATTCTGGAAAAACTCTCCCATTGTGATTGCTATGTTTTCTTCTCGATGGTCTTNCATATTTCATTTTCTGCTGTGCTGGAATCTATTCATGGTTTTGTACTCATGTTTCTGACTTTCTTCTTAGGTTTTGTATTTCCTCTATTGGGTAGGTTCATCTGCATCATTGATATGAAACTTGTTGAAAATTTTATGGACTCCAATGATATTCTATATGAGCAGCTTTGTGTTTACCAAACAATTAAGCTGTTGTACAAAAGCAGAAATCTCCTGGACGTGGAACTAGTTCTTAAATGAGGTTGCATCTGCTCTGTTTGGCTTTGCCGACACATGTTGTCACTAATAATGAATGTAGTTGTTTCTCTGGTGCTTTTTGGATGAATAGTAATGCATGGATTGATTATTCTGAAGACCAGTGTATTTTTTTCCGGTAGTTACAGCTGATATATCCACTTGCTATTAGAAAGTTAGCTAGATAATTGACATGACCATAAATTGTTTTCTTTTTTGCTCAGAAAGTGGTCTTCAAAATGAGATATTATTTGTTGCAAGATATGAAGTGATGTTTTATCATTGAAGCTGTATAATTCACTTACATGAGTGCATTTTTCTGCCAACTGCATGTTAAGACATTCATTCAGGCAATGATTATAAGTTTTTGTGCAAATTAGTTTGGATCACATGCAAGCTATATTGTGAACTAATCTTTTGCTTTTCTGCCTCTCTATACTTGGTGAACATACAATGAACATCCTTGGTGAACTTACAATCGTATAAAAGCTATAAGTGCTAGAAATTGCTTTTAGACTTTAAGATGAAATGTAAATTCACTTTTTGCTTGACTTCTAGGTTTCATTGCTGCATTATGTATGAATAAATTTTTTGATATATTTATTGCCTGCAGGCTGAAAGTGCAATTGCTGCTCTCAACTGCAGTGGTGTGGTACTGGGTTCGTCACCAATTAGGTCAGACTACATGCTGTTTCTTATTCTTCTTCTTGCTTTATTGGATTGTGATATATCTTTTTTTCTATACAAGTTTGGCATTGAATTTTCTTGCTTTGAACATTAGATTAACCTTTGGCCTTCCCTATGATCAGGGTAAGCCCATCAAAGACGCCCGTTAGGCCTCGTGCTACTCGTCTTCCCATGCACTGAATTATGTTGATTGTCCCAACCGATTCTAGTACCAGTTTATATATATTTAGATATATACACACACCAATGTAAAGATGTTCTCATCTCTGGTCGGTCTGTCTGTTTTATGTATACTTTTGTCCTTTTGCTTCTTCGTCTGGGATCTTTGGTATCATAGGGTTTATGTTTTATTTTGTTCTGTTCTGGCAATATAGAGTTGGATGGAACTTCGAGGCTTTAGAGATTTTATGTATTATTCGTCCTTGATATGGATGGTTCGTGTTCCAGAAATGGGCTTCTGTTAGTAGCAACTGGCATTTTAAGGATCTTGCTAGTTGGCTTTTATTTGACGGAAAGTAATGGTGCTCTGACTCCTCTTTGTAGAATTAGGGGTATTAGTTTGTTTTTTGATTTTGAGTTTCGGTTAGCTACGTTGGAAAGAGATTGTACTCAATGAACTGATTGAAGGTGCGCTTTTATGGTCGATTGTTCTAACGTTGTGACAGTATGCAAGTGTTGGCTTGTGAGTTTTTTCTGGTTTCCATCTGAAATTTCTTACCCTCCTAGCCTATGTAATGCTGCCTGCTTGAATTCAGTTGCTGAAAACACATATTTGGGTGCGGAGTTGTACAGTTTAAGTTTATTGATTGGAAGTTGAAGTCCTCCTCCGAGTAAACCTGCGCCAAATTGGGATTACAATAATGTCTGGTTGTGTACAGTTTTACCAACAATTAACGTGGAGTTATTGTGATAATGATACGACCCACCCATATTTACTGTGAAACCAACGCCACCAGAGCTTTCATCCTAATAAAAGAAAAAGAATCCAAAAACCCAGTTGCTGATTGTTTTTTGTTAGTGTGTAATTAAATGAAAGAAAAGCAAACACCCGCCCTTCTTAAGGCAGAGTTTCCGACCCTGGTCTACCACTTGAACCCCACCCTTAATCTTTTAAGACACTTATCCCTTCTGGTCCACAATTTCATCCTAAGCTCTTTCTCTCTCTTTTTGACCTTTATACAAAGCGCCAAAGCAATGCATTCACACTCAACTAAAAATACAACTCTAACTCACTCTAACCACACCTACTCACTCTGTCATAATGAAACCAACATTGGCTGGGGATGATGTTATCTACCCTCCTTTACTTTAGCTCCTGAACTGTCGAAACAAACACCAAGTTTGATAAAGAGGCATTGCTCTTTGCAAAAAATAAAAATAAAAATAAAGTTAGAAAAGTATTAAATTAAGATGCTGCTTGGTCATGGTCTCTTCCTTTCATTGACTGTGGAATACTCCTACTTTATAAATCTTTAAACAAAAAGCACTACCATTCTCCGTCTATAATGGGCCCCAGCCCCAGAGAATGAGAGATTTTTTTTTTTTTTTTTTTCCTTCCTTTAATATAAACTAGTTTGCATTACATTTCACTAGTTGGATTGAGAGCTGAGAGGAAGCCCTAAAGAAGAATCCCACCGACGCTTTGTCTTTGTCTAGTATAATATAAATATATATATATATATAACTTTCCCTCTCCATAATTTCAACAAAACAAAACACCCTCCAAGTCCAAGTCGAAGAGAATTGATTTGACGTGGGAGGAAGAGATGGGCAATTGTTTGTTTGGAGGGTTGGGAGAGGTTGACGGAGTAATTAAAGTGATAACATCAACTGGTGGCGTCATGGAGTTTTACCCGCCAATAACTGCAGCTTGTATCACCGATGAGTTTCCAGGCCACGCCATTTTCCCAACTCATGATCTTTTCTGGAAGCCACTCTCTCACCATGAAGAGCTCCTCCCTGCAAAATCTTACTATTTGCTTCCACTCAATGGCACTGATCATCATCATCATCATGGAGATGGCCAGGCCCAAATCTTCCGAGAAGGCCATATAAGATCGAACAGCATTCCAACGCCACTCTTCTCGTCTTACAGGATGTCTTGTGATTATCAGGGCATGCTCAAGAGATCATACACTGAAGTTTTCTCTAGGTATAACAGTGCTACTAGTACTGGATTCTGGAAAGTGAAGCTGGTCATCAGCCCACAGCAGTTGTTGGAGATACTGTCACAGGAGCGTCGCACCCAAGAGTTGATTGAGAGTGTGAGGACGGTTGCAAAATGTGGAAATGGGGTTTCATCGTCTGTAGCGTTTTCAGATCAGTGGAGTCTCTCCAGCAGCAGTAGAAATGCTTCCTCTAACAAAGATTATGTGTTAGACATCTAGTGTTACCTTTCGCCACCCAGTCTCTCATTTTCTCTTTGTGTATGTGTTATGATACAGTTTAATTAAGCTTAGGTATCTCTCATTTGGCTATATATAGTTAGCATATATAGAAGAAATATTCACTTTGATGTAGCAGTTCACTTTTGAGTCTCTTTGCATGATGATGAATGTGCGTCGACTGATGGACCTTCTGTGTTAGATTATCTATTATTATTATAGCGCTACAACTCCCATCCTCCACCAGATTTCTGAAATAATTAAGAACAAATAAATATTTCTGCCAAGTTTGATCTATTCTTTCCAGTTTATGCGAAGACACCAACCATCAAATTTAAAAGTTGCAAATTTTGATTCCATCTAATGAATCAATTTTCTATAATTCATGTACTTCCCGTGTTGAATTTCGTTTTTCTTTTTTCCATTAAATATTTTTAATTCATAATAAGGAGATCCCCAGTTGTCTCGGCTTCAATCCAGTCCCATCCTATTGTGGGCTTATGAATATATTAAAAAATAAATAACCAGAATTTGAGAATCGTGGAACAAATAACTAGACCTTTTTTCTTTCTTTTAGTGCCTAGCCAAGTGTTGAACCGTTAATCAAGGTGATTAATTAGATAAATGACGGAAGTTAAATTATCTAATGTAATAAGATTTTACTAACTCATATGGTAGAGAGTTGATTCTATAAATATAAATAAAAAGTGAATTAGAATATTTAAATTTAGATTTTAGAAGAAATCAAATATTTCTTAAAAAAACCATTAAAGATTGGTTGATTTTACCTATGCAAAAAAAGATTGATGTTGCAGTTAAAAGAAGTTACAAATGGTTTGAAAAACTGGCTGCGCAAACTGTAACTAGAAATGCCCATGGCAATCTTGAGATACTGATACTGAAGCAAGCCCGCATTCAGAAAATGTTTGCGGTGAGGGTGGGCTGTGCTGGTTGGCGTGAAATGGGCTGTCCATTTCTGTTTGTGGTGCGGAAACAAATTTAATTGATTTATTTTAGAACAAAAATCTTAATTTCTTCAAATCAAGATTCGGTGTTTTATTTGATCGAGTGAAAATATTGACCTTTGGGTGGGTATCTTTATCTTACAATGAGGGGAAAATATTATTATAGAGCATAGTTGATTGAATAATTTCATCATCAATTCTCAAATGTGAAAAACGTTCCAAATATGCTTAATAGCAAAGTGAAAGTGAGGAGGATGTACAGGTAGAAAGTTTTCAATTTAACTTAATAGCTTCTTGATCAATAAGGTACAATATAATTAAAGTGTTATTGAGCAGTGCACGTAAAAGAGATCACCCAACGAAAGCTACTACATATTAATTAATTAAGAGAAAAATATGTACGTTTACATTGATTAACAAGTTGGAATGGCATTGTCAGTTGCTGCGAAAATTCAAAAATCTTCCCTTGGATGGTAAAATGCTTAATCTAATTAATTAAATTAATTAGCCCACTCAATTTCACGTGCCACATGCCTATAATTTTATAATTTATAATACATGTATGTTTACATGATCCATTAAGTAAATTTTGGATCTCCATTCACAGTATTCTCCCAATCATTTAATACATAAATTATTTAAAAATGTGTTAAGTTAAATAATCGGATTTTTTAATCTAATTTTTCTTTTTAAATTGGTTACTATCATGATTTCATCATTATGTGTATTATCACGTCACATGAGTTTCTAACCCTTAACAGTTTGTGTGTGTGACACTCGACAGAGCAATATTACGTACACATTTGTTTTGGTTGTTGTGCATGTATTTGAAGATGAATAGTAACATAACTAAGGTTAGTAATGAAACTTTTACCTTTGCTGATGGGTTACTGTAATGGAATAATTAAAGTTAGAATGTTTTGTCTTCTTCTCAAATAAGCTGTTAAAATTCCAACCCCCACTTTGGTTTTTATAGCACAAGATGATGTGACCGTGGATCATGGACGTAGCGCATAGGATGTCGTCACCATGACTTGTTAAACAACACATCCATGGCGATGCCCATGCCTATGCCCAAAAAGCAATTAATTATTTCTAATCCAATTAATATTTAATTAATCATGTAATCTGTAGTCAAAACAGTAATTAACAAATGACACACCCATCCCATGTACATGAAAGATGAAACCCATGATCCGAAGCTTGCTTCTCATGCAAACTTCAACATCACCTACCGTATAGTCTTGATTAATTAGAAAAATGGTTACAAATATATATATATATAATGTAATGGAGTGATCGTATAAGTGCAAGTGCCTGCCGTCATAATACACGTCATTTAAAAGAAAGAAAGAAAGAGATGAATGAGGGTTTTGAAATGGGGCTGTAAGTATGATTAAGAGAAATGGAAAAAGGTAATAGCAACCACAACCAACAACAACAACACTGAAGGTGATAAAGGGGAGGGGATGAGATGTCTAGTGCAGGTTAGTAAGAAAGTGGTTGCTCCGTCAATTGTAGTCCAAAATCATGATTAGCCATAGAATTTAGAGGAAACAACGATCATGATTGGAATTGAGACCCTCATCCTCGACCCCTCATGTACTAGACGACTCCCTTGTGTTGGTGCTACCGTTAGAGACCTTTTCTCATTCCAAATCTCCTTGCCACAACCATCCTACACTGTCGTCTATTGTTTAGTTTATCCATATAGGAATGTTGGGGATCGCACAAACAAACACGCCCAGGCCCAGCCAGGCCTCAGTGACAAAGTTTGTTAATTGTGGTTTGACTAAGTAGCTTTAGTAATTGATTATAATTACGTAGATCATCCATCATTTAATTGGTTTACTCTATCCTTTACGTTATATATATACCACTCACAGTAACACATATACATACATACATACAAATATCATTTCATTCATAAATATTACGTCATTAATTAATTAAGCTGGTAAGACAGTAGAACATCTCTTGGGATAAGTTGGTCAATGTTAAACAAACGGTTGTTGAGTTTGCCACTAGAGCTACTGTTACTAGTTACGTTTCAGAAATGAAACATCATAGTGTAACTGTTATTGTATATAGAGGGAATTGAATTGAGTGAGATTTGATTTTATTTGATTTGATTAGCCTCCAAATTACGTTGTACTGTATAATAATCAAAATTCATACGTGGGGGTGGAGAATCAAAGACTAATAATAAATTCTTTTTTTCTTTTTTCTTTAAAAAAAAAAAAAAAAAAAAAAAAAAAAAAAAAAAGGNAAAAAAAAAAAAAAAAAAAAAAAAAAAAAAAAAAAAGGTGACAAAGGAAGAATAATAAGTCTCCGCAAAACCAAGTGCATCAAAGTGCTAGTAGGGGGGCCATATGAAAGCTAAGTGCCTCCGACCCCGTCATCTCTTTCTGATGCCCTCTTGTCGTTGAGGTGGTTGCACAAGTAAAACGAGTGATGTTTAATAAGAAAGAAAATGGGAAAAGCTCATATTCTTTGAGGATAGTGGTGGTTTTCAAAGAGATATTAAGGTCGAAGGTCGTAGTTGAGATGGAGGCCTGCCCCCCGCTCTGCTTTCCTTTCCTCTCCTCTCCTCTCCTCTCTCACACGCACGTATTAACATTAACATTATAATATTATTTTTGCTCTCCATAAAAAAATCAATTCAATGGCCCTGTCCTGATGACCCCACAGTTAGTACCTATATTGTGGGACCCGTGGGCCCACTTCTTCTTCTCTCTTTAGTCTTCAGTTTTAGGTGGTTGGCTCTTCTCGAAGGGTTTCGGCTTGGCCCCATGCTAAGTACACTAATGGCCATCATACCCAAGCTTTCCATGCATATATTTTTGGACTATTATCATGTCCTTACCACCATTATAAATAATTTTCATCACTTCATTTACGCACACATCTCTTCTCCTCATTTACTTTTTTTTTTTTTTTTTTCTTTTTTGCTTCCTCTGTGCCCTCTACTGCCCCTCTCTCTCTCTCTCTCTCTCTCTGTTTTGCACATTGCTTGAACCATTATTCTGGTCACCGAATAATGCAAGAAGATATGAATCTTTCCATTAACGGTCGGTCTCAAGTACCTCCGGGTTTCAGATTTCATCCCACTGAAGAGGAGCTTCTCCACTACTACCTCAGAAAGAAAGTCGCCTATGAAAAGATTGACCTCGATGTTATTCGCGAGGTTGATCTTAACAAGCTTGAGCCTTGGGACATACAAGGTAATAAATCTTTTCTTTATACATCACTTGTTTTGACGATTGTCTCTCATCTGTGTTGCGTTGCCTTGTTTTTGTAGAGAAGTGCAAAATCGGATCAACCCCGCAGAACGACTGGTACTTCTTCAGTCACAAGGATAAGAAATACCCTACAGGAACTAGAACAAATCGTGCAACAGCGGCTGGATTCTGGAAGGCCACCGGCCGCGACAAGATCATCTATAGCGGCTTTAGAAGAATTGGATTGAGGAAGACTCTGGTGTTCTACAAGGGACGAGCTCCCCACGGACAAAAATCCGATTGGATTATGCATGAATATAGACTCGATGAAAACAACCACGATACTACTGTAAGCGCTCAAAACTTTCTACTCTGTCTCTTCTCTTCTCTGTATAATATATTTCTCTGTCAAACTTCAAAATAATATTTATAAACTATTCAACTCTGTGAATATATACAGCCTTCGAATCCAATGGGTGACTCCGTGCCTGAAGATGGCTGGGTGGTTTGCCGTGTGTTTAGAAAAAAGAACTATCAGAAAACCCTAGAGAGCCCTAAAAGCTCCTCCACTTCTATGGACGCAAAGTCCCAGATTCTTGGTTCGAGCAACGATATGGTTCTCAATCAAATACTTCTATACATGGGAGGGAGTACTTGCAAGATGGAGAATGAATCATCCAACAACATGTGCATCTCCAACAACAACAACAATCTGAGATTCCTCACTGCAAATAACACAAGCATCAGTGAGGTAATCAATGAAAGGTTTATGCATCTCCCAAGGCTGGAAAGTCCAACTCTACCTTCGATTCCCATCAATAGTTCACCTTTTGATCAAGATCGTATTTTCAAATCTTGCTTTCAATCAATTGATGACATGCTCACAGAGAATGAGCCCTCTTCCATTAACCAGCAAGGCAGTGGGACGTGTGACACTTTGCCGCCAGTTCAGGAGACCAAAACCGGGGTTAATGACTGGGTTACTTTCGATAGGCTTGTAGCATCGCAGCTTAATGGTCAAGTAGATACGTCAAAGCAAATATCCTGCTTTAGTGACCTTAATGGGGTTTTCAGTACTCTTTGTCATGGTGAAGATGTACAAGTATCAAACCAACATTCACAGAGATCAAATCAAGGTTCACAGCAAGTCTATAACACAGAGAATGATCTATGGACTAGCTTCACCAAGTCATCATCGCCGTCATCATCAGACCCATTGTGCCACCTGTCGGTATAACAGCAGCAGCACTAATTAACCAAGCAAGATATACACCAAGATATATGTAGAACTGAAGCTCCTCGATCAAGTCTAGGTATAATATTAATATGTGATAGACATATATATATATATATATATATATGATACGTGTAATGCTTAAAATAAAATTAAATCGATGGATCTGTTGAGATTTTAGATGGGTTTGCCTTTATCGTCTACCATTATATATATTTCCTTAATAACGATGTCGTCCATTCATTCACCATTGTGATTGAAGAATTTGGTGCTGTGAAATGATCTTTCTACCTGTAATCATATCCAAAGCGCTTAAGGTCTCACCAGAATTCGTTAACCATATTGAAAAAACTTGACAAGTTAATTATAGCACATTGCTGACTTTAAAGGTAGCTAGGATTCTGGGGTCTCACAAAAACACATCACAAATAATGACATCCACATGGCGGGGTCACATTGGTAAAAGGTCATTGAACTTCTTCAATTTGTTATTGTGTTGTCGAGGAAGAGTGAGATGCTGGGGTCTCACCTAACGCAGGCATCTTTTCCCCAAGATAGATTTAGGAAAAAGTTGACTCGCTTTTGGTGACTGTGATACTGGGCTAGCTAGATATATATATATGAAAAAACAGTTCGACAGCATACGTACATGTCATAACCTAACAAAAATAAATTAATAAATATATATACAACCTGTAGCAAGCTTGTTTTCTCCCGGGAGGACTTTGTTGGTTTTTGTAAGTAAATAATTTAATATATAACAACAGATATATAGAGTTTATTTGTCCAATAATTAATTAAGAACGAAAAATAAACAGCTTGTTCATTAAGAATATTGTTAGTGTCTAGGATTGGGACGGGAGGGTCTCTCAACGCCTTCATTTTTCTTCTCATAAAAGTTATTTCACAAATACTATAATGTAAGTAGAGTTGCTATCCATATCATATATACTTTTCGAAGCAAAATAATTTAATAATTAGCTTTCTGTGTATGCAAACACAAGCCTAAACCAGGCTACCATATATATGTTTATTCGACAACTAAGAATGTTTATCTCTAGTATTTAAGGTAAGCTATACCATTTTTCTGTTTTATATGGCCAAATGAAAATTTATAGTAAGCTATACCATTTTTCTGTTTTATATGGCCAAATGAAAATTTATAGGTATCGCTCATAGAATGGTAACTAAAGGCATTCATGGGAATAGTTGCGGGTATATATATATATATATCACTCTCCAAAACAATAAATTAACAAGAAGAAATGAACTACTTGAGGAATTTCCCAAATTTGTAAAAGCAGTTTGATTAATATGCGTAGGAATGATTGAAATTTCACAGATTAGGGAGAGTTACATCTGAGATGACAAAATGATGAGGAGAGAAGCAAGTACTCAAAAACGATAAGTGATCGCTTTCAAGATTACTGTGGTTTAATTTTTAATCAAACTGAAGAGGTGGAGATATAGCTAACCCTAAACTATCAATTTTTAAAGATATAAAGCATGTATATAGTTGTCATGGTAGCGTACGATGTTGGGTTACATTTGGACACTTTCACACTGATCAGTTCACAACATGTTCTCAAAATATGTATAGATTCTTCTTCTAGTAAGCACTTCGTTTCCACCTCTGTCAGACATACGTTTAAAGCATATTAGAATTGTTGACTTCTTGTCGATTTCCATAAAGTTAATCTTATTACGTGTTGAGTTAATCGATTGATGCCTTTAATCATTGGTTGAGAGGCTCAACTTCTGATCCATCTTACAAGGAAGTTGGTATATATTACGTTTTAGGGTTTTGTAGCGATTGCTTGATACTTGATGCATGTAGTTTAGGTTTAACAAAAGAGATGATGAGTGCGCTATATTATATATAATCTGTAGTTAACCAAATAATTAACTTCAACAACAGAGAGCCTGTCTGCTGCAGATTACAACATCGCACAAATCAAAGCTTGAAATATATTGATCATGGTTAGGAACCCGGGTCGATTATCTTTGTCTGGGCAGCTTTAGCTAGCTTGAATAACATCGGCTGCTAAA
>JANLJB010003363.1:0-15792 GCA_026212285.1 Bursera cuneata
AGAGAGGAAAAGAAAGGAAAGAATGACGACCTATGGACATGTCAAAGCCATGGTGCATGAGCTCTCTGTACTCTTGGCACAAAGCACATCCCTCACAACAACAATGGACGCAGCAATCTGTGCAGGGGCTCTCTTCCAAGAAATACTGCCCCCTCAATTTAGACCGATAACAGCACGAGTACAAGCAGGAGCAACCCGTAAAACAGAATATTAATGCGTAAAGCGCTCCACTAACTCCACAGGCTGCTCATCGTCAAGTAAAGACAACCATTTCAATAAACATTACATTTTCCACTTCGGTAATTATGTAGCAAATCAAATTTTATTTATTTCAAACTTACATATAGAACTTCGATCAACAGTTTCTGCAATTCGTCCGAAAGTTACACAGGGACACCAGCACGTTAGGCAACCTGCAAGAATTCATGCTTAAAGAAGAAAATGTTGACCGTAAATAATAACAATTGGCAAGTCAATTAGTTCATTATTCAAATTGTCATAGAGCCATTCTTTTAGCAATACGTATATCACATGTATTATTATTTGTTTATGTCAGAAAAAATATAATTGCTTTTCAGAACAAAGACTCCCCACATCATTTCTTGGAACCAAATTTTGAAACTATTAAGGTTTAATCAATGGCCCTGTAAAAGCTGGTTGCCAAGTCACAATTGGAGTCGACTTAGATTTAAAAAAACACCTTGAAATGATAATATTATCACGTCAATAACAATTAACTAATAAGTGGTTTTTATATATGAATATATGTTGATGTAGTTTAATAATTAACAGGTATATATACCTATTATCATTTCTTGTTTGGCGTCGTGATCTGATCGCTAGCCAGAAAATGAATTCCAGTAAAACCAAGATATCTATTTGTAACAACAGCATACAATCATGCATACAATACTTTCACGAGTAACCCCAGCAAAAGACAAGAAAAACCAAATAAAATTGAGCACTTACAACTGCCAATATCGTCAAAACAGTCACAAAGACCACTAGACCATGGCAATGGGGCACGAGATTTAGAGTTAGGAAGATTATTTATTTGATCTTTTCCAATGACTTCAACTCCAGTAAACGTCGTTTCGCGCTCATTGGAAGCAAATGGTTTTGGTGGTGGCTGTGGATATGGTGGCGCTGTTGGTGCCGGAAATGGTGACTCTGTTTGAAATCCCAATGAATTTTTAGAGGACATGGTGGAAGTTCGTTTGAGAGACAGAGAACGTGCATGGACGAAGAAGAGGATTGGAATTATAACCGGAAAAAGCCTAGGAACGTGTCTCTTCAAGAAATTTTGACACTTGGGCAACCGTTTTACACATTATTTGGATCTTGTACAAACTGCTTTACATTTTGCAAAGCAGAAAAAGAAATTTAGAAAATACTGCTTACAGCTTTTTTATATGTTGTAATCTTGTTCTTCTTCTCTTTTCTACTTAACTAAAAGTTACATCTAGTTGATCTATGGTAATATCAATGAATAATCGTTATGCCATAATTTTACCTATTTTGTAAAATTAAAAATATGAAAAATAATATATGATAGCATCATTTAAAATATAAAATTGGGACGTAAACTTTTTAATATATTTTGATTCTTTTGAAAAGAGAAATTGTTGTATAACTTTAAAGCAGAAGTGAAACTATATATATTTAACTAGTTTACGCCACACTTCTAATTCTTTTATCATTTAACCTAACATGTCACAATTTCCATTAAATCAGATTAGCTTCATACTACAAATATCTATTAAAACAAGAAAATTAACCAAATATACAAATATTGTGAAAACGACGAAAAAAAATGGCCAGAGTAGGTGACCATTTCGTTTAGAGGTATAGACTACTTTGGGATGCTGTGACCAAGCTCGGTGTATCTTTGGCTCTTTTTAACAGTTGCAACCAGTCGTACTGCAACATTATTTCCACTCTTTTAGTTCATGATTTGGTTCTTTGGTGGCACTATCATCGGAGTAGGATTTCTTTCAGCTTGTTTCTTGTTAAGATTTATATGATAACCTGCTCATAAGATAGGCACAAGATATCACTTTTAAGTTGTATGTATAGGCTTTTACAATAATAGCTGAAACGATGAACAAAATTTTGGTTAAATTGTTAATTTTATTAGTGTATATAACGCTCGTAGTTAACTCCTTTCGAGTTAGGATTGATANCCTATGTAATAGACAATCACCTGTAAATCATACGTGTCCATGCGTGTTTCGTAATAGACTAAACTTCATTTATTCTATTATTGAAACCTTTGACCGAGCCAATTCTTCTACGCATATATGCGACTAATTAATTGCTTGATTAAAGTGTTCGTAAATTTGGAGAGAAACCAAACCAAGAATTTTGGTAAAGGGGTTGCTTTACCAAGGACCAGATTGATCCCACGATTGTTGAGCTCTCGGTATCCTTGACAAAGAGCACACGGCTCAAACATGGTGCGCACAACCCAATCCGAGGCTGGAGCCTCCACAAGTCCAAACCGCTCCCTCAACTTTTTACGGTAGGGACGCGACACCAGACAAGGCGCAAACGCGTAGATGATCCCACTTGTGGCACAAGCTGCAATACTTATCCAAAAATTAATTAAGAACGTAAGAGACATAAGCACAGGTGTAAATGCATGTATATATTCAATAGGTAGAACACAAAAGACTTCAGCAAAAGTGTGAGTTTAAGATTGGATTNACTGGTGTGGCCATTGTCCAGAACATCTGCAATCTGCCCAAAAGTTGCACATGGAAATGTTGCTGTGATAAGAGCTGCAATATGATAAACTACAATAAATTAACTTCCTATCAGTAATTGTTTAGTAGTAACATATATACATATGTATGAGATAAACTATTAATTTGCTAGACATAATATTACGAAATGAATACTGATTAGTTGGGGAAAGAAATGTATGAATGGAACACCATTGGTTGGATCGTCCATGCAATCGAAGATCCCAGTGGTCCACGGTGCCATGCCCGTGTTAGCAACATTGATTTTCCTTGAAGGCACCGGATTTAGCATGGGAATTCCAGTGGCTGCAGTAGTGTTTTGAAAAGCGGCTTCGGAGTCAGAGGGAACTGCAACATTTTGGGGCGTTGGCATTGGACTGATTTGGTAGCATTGTTGAACGTACGCAACATCGCTAACTTGTTGCAGATTAGTGATGTTAGTAGCTGGAACAACATATTTAGGCTGGTGATCCAAAAGCTGCAGAGGTTGCTGATATGGTTGTGGTCCTTGGGCTTGGGCCTGGGGCGCGGTTTGAATAGGATTACAGGTATGCTGGATGTGGGTTGCCACTTGAACTCTGCCCATAATTTCCTACTACTCTTTGCCTGTCTTTCGTTGACATCGTCAACTATTTATGAGACCTATACGCATATACCGTCATGATCTCTTCGTTGACTTGTGGCAAGAATTATTTCTAGCTTAATTATGCATCGGGTTTTGGGTACAAGTTTAAACATTCACTCAAAACTTTGATCCAACTACTTAATTGATCTCTTGCACATAATTTAGTGGATGGATCAATTTTTTAAAGATAGCTATAGCCTTTCTTTTTGCTAGAACACTGAGGTGGGATTTGATTTTGGTGCATCCTTGATGTGCAGTCTTCCACTTTATGACTAGCCAAACCAACTTGGTAGATTAATTATGGCAAAAGGTTCGCAGAGTGATTATTTATTGTAAGACGTGCCATTGTTCAAGCATTTGCTTAGCTGTTTGACTCTTAAAATCCTTCATTAAGTTAGTTTCCAGCCTCACTTATGCTTAATCCTAATGACTTTTTGTCATATGTATGTTCTTGTTCGGTTGACATTATCTGCCAACTATGGCTATTTTGTGGTTCAAAAGCTAGGAAAAATATGAAAAATCGATGTAAAGAAACAACAGCGGTAACTAGATTACTGCAATTTGTATTCAGCAAATGCACTAGCTTCAATTATTCAATTTAGCAGGTCAAAATCTAACCTTTCTGGCTTGGGATGAGTACTGCAAGAAAGTGGGTGCAAATAGCCCTACCATTTTGTCTATCTTGGAGGGTCTGATGTTGGACAGTGTAAGCAAGAAAGACAAAAATTTAAAGTAAATAGTTTAGAAAAAAAAAATTTATGTAATATTTTTATTTTTTTGGTTTTGATTGATTTTCCTAATTTTAAAATAGGTTTGAGCTTAGCAAAGTTAGATTTAGTGTTATTTGCTTCTTATTGAAACTAATATTAACTTTCTTGATATTAGTTTTTCTTTTGGAACCAGAATATTTTCTTAATAAATCTAGGATTACTTTAGTATAAATAAGATCTTATAAATAATAATTTTGTAGAGGTTTTCTATTATATGAATTAATGAAAGAATCATGTGAGTTCTCTTTTTCATTGTCCGATATTTATGTGCGAATCAATAAACTTTGAAACCTGGTAATCCAGTAGTCATGCATGATTTAACAAATTATTGATATAACTTTTTTTTTAATATTCTCAAATTCAACGAAAGTTGATCGATATTTTCAGAATGAATTGCGTTATCCTATCCAGTTCTCCATTGCATCAATATGTTACCAATGTTTGCATACCCAAACTCAATTCCCTAGTGTCAATGACCTTGCTCTTGGGCATATACTGACCAGGAGCTTAGTTTTTTTGTGGCATGTCTTGCTTATTGCTGACATAAAAGGAAAATGGAAGACAGAGCAGTTTGCTTAAGGTTTTGTGCCGACAGGATATAATTAATATTCTTATTATCATATTACCTTTTATGACTACGGTTTAAGGTGTTAGCTTTCTCCTTCCATTCATCATTAGACATTTGTCGATTGTTTATCACTTCCATCCTTAGGAAATCTAAAAGATTTATGATGTCGGAGGCTGCTAAGTACACCAATTTATCTTTGAACGACTCTACCGAGTACACATCCATGGCGGCATGCTCAAGGCCTTGAAGGGCTTCCGAGGTCGCCTTTAGACTGATATCCCCTGTTATTTTGGCCCATTAGTCTTTGATTAGCTAAGCGATCTATCATTCCTAAAGAGACCAGGGTTATTGGTGAAAGAGTTGACCTTGTATTTGTCAACAACGTTGTTATTCAATATTTACTATTAAAGTTTCTGCACCAAGTAATAACCTATAATAAAATTAAAATTAATGAGGCAATTTCTAAGTGTTTTCTTTTGATCTAAATAAATCAAACGAAGGTTGGACGTGTAACGTGTTTCCCTAGCTATTTTTTGCGTCTCCTTGTACGCATTATTTTTTTTTATCAAATTATCCGGTTGACTTGAACATATATAACATATTTAATTTCCTTGTAATTTCCATATTCTTTCTTAAGAACACAAAATAATCTCATGCTTATTCAGCCATTGAGTTGATTTTCCATGAAGGAACCCTATTTAACCACTTTGAACATTGAAGAGGACTAGAGAAGTAAATTATTATTTTTTTTTTTTTAAAAGGCATTCCACTATTTGGTCGAAAGACTCCGAATTAATGAACATGAAGCTTCGTTGCAAACTCACCCCAATGTCAAAAGCAAATGCTGTATAAATAGGTACCAAGACATTCAACAACAAAATCTCAATTTATTCATTATCTCTGTACCATTGTTATATAATTTATAGCGAGTAAGCAACAGCAATGAATCCAGAGAATTCCGAAGCTGGCCACCTGAAATCTGCACAACAGCCCCTCGGGCAGTGGTCAACTGGCCTTTATGACTGTTGCGACGATCCCTCTAATTGTAAGCTCTTGCTTACAGAAACTTTTTTTTTTTTAATTAATCTTTTGTGCTAAATTAAGTTCTTCTCCAATAATATTATTAATTTCTTCTTGTCAATGATGACTTATATGAAGTTGCCAACATTTTTTGCAGGTTTGCTCACCTGTTTCTGCCCATGCATCACCTTCGGCCACACAGCTGAGATTATTGATAGAGGCAGTTTATGTAATTATTTTCAGCTCATTATCATATGTGCATAAGTACTAGATTTTCTGAATTATATATTAAGTGGTTTTCTGACTCGCTGTGTTGGACGACCAGCATGTGGAATCCACGGCCTGGTCTACTATGCTATGGGTCGAATTGGTTGCGGATGGCTGTATGGTGGCACGTACAGATCAAAAMTGCGAGGTCACTTTTCACTGCCAGAAGCTCCCTGCTCTGACTGGCTGCTTCACTGCTGCTGCTGCGTTTGCGCCCTTACTCAAGAATACAGAGAACTCAAGAATCGAGGAGCCGACCCCTCCATTGGTAAAAACTCTTTTTTAGCTGTCACTATAATCTAAGTGATTCTGATTTCTGAACTGTAATGACATAACAAAACCCACAAACAACAGGAGTATATTACTACTCGTAAATATGTAGCTCTGATACATTAAACAAATTCGACCCAAAACTTACTATAAAATTAATTATGTTATGTGAACCCAAGTAATCCTTCAACTTACTAACAACTAATGATTGATTTTTGAAGGTTGGAAAGCTAATGTTGAGAAGTGGAATCTTGAAGGACTTAAACCACCCATTCTTGCACCAGGCATGGATCGTTAGCTTTAGACATTGAAGCATATATCCAGTTTCTAATTAGGAATTAAAAACAGTTAATACTCTTGTTATTTTGTGTTTGTTTAAGACTATGACGATGATTATTGTGTGTGCATGGTGTCTGTGTTGTCTAAAACGCTATTGGCTTTTATCTATTTAGCCTAGCTTTGGGCAGGCTTCTTGTATTGTAAAGGAAATAAATAAATCATCTAGGAGTGTTTATTTTTCTTCCTAAGACTAAATTTTAGCTTTTAACATAATCTAAATGTGGTTAAATGGTTATTTCTATAAATCTCATTTCTCAAAACACCAAAATTAAGTTTTAAAAGATAAAATATATTTTACACGCCCCTTTAAATATCATATATATCTTCACTGAATTAAATAAAAAATAAAACTAATATATTTTAAAAAAAAACAAGAATAAAATCTATGAAGTTTAACTTACTAAGGGTTGTTAACTCTTTCAATTAATTAATTTTTTTTTGCGTAAAAATGTTTCTCTATCTGTCTTCACCACAAAGTTTCGTTTGCATTAAAATGAATCATAAACCACAACAACACTGGAAGAAATTATGCTCATATAATATTTTTTTTTTTTTCATCTAATTTCAATGTGTTATGTTCCACTATCAGTGATTTTTTTCAAGTTTTTTCACTTTTAGGTTGATTCAGGTTCATTCAATTTTGATTAGTAGAGTTCTTTTCTTCCTTCATATGGAGGACAACAATGGCCTGAAAAAAAAAATCTAATTTAGAGTTTTTTTTTCTGTGTTAAAAAATTAAGTTATTATAACATGACCCATATATATATTTACATTATTTTCACATTATTTATAAGATTAATTAATTTAAAATTTAAAATTTTAAGACACTGTAACAATTTGATTTTAATTTTATCCAATTGATTATTTGCAAATAAATCTATAATATATATTATAACACTTAATAAGGGGCATGTGTGTAATATTACAAATCTTAATATGTTTTTCATTAGAATCATATTATTTCAAATATTTGCATTCAAAACCATTTAGATTTTAGAAACATTCAGTTATCGAACAGAAAAATAAATACCACCTAAAAGTTGATGTTTTATGTGCATCTTTTGTGGATCGCCAGGGAATTCCACTATGAGGTTAAGAAAGTGCTTTATTTGGGCCCAAGCCCAACCTCTGACATTAATATTTTTTTCAATTTTAATATATGCATAGTGTTGAATTACTAGTCGTATTATTCATATTTCATATTTGGGTTTTAGGGTCTATCCCTTTGACTCATAAGCTATATGTCTTCCACGCTTGTTGATTCTTCTTATTGAAGTTTATCTATTGATCATAAAATTTATTTTATTCTCTCCTCTTATTAATATATCATTTTCTACCATCAATCAAATTCTTATATTATAATAATATGGTAGATAAACTCGATACCTCCTTGAATTCACATTAACCCACTCAAAGCAATGTATTACTTAGAAAGCAATTGTCAAAGCCATTCTCATCCAATTGGCTGAAATAAAGCAGTCCAAGTAATTTAATATTGATTAAGCAATTAAGGAAGAGTCATGAACTAACGTACAAAAATAGAGACATTCCTTGGATCCAATTGGAGACATTTAACCAAACCATCTTCCTGAAGTTGTAGCCTGAAATGTTGACTCCAGATACACAAGTTAATTTGTTTACTACTGATATATTATATAACCACAAACCACTTGCATGCATTTGACACCAAAGTTTTGGGTTCAAGCTCTGTCATGGACTTCTTTTACAGTCTTCAACACAGCAGAAACCTCAACGAGGTATCCAATTCTGAATATGAAGAAGATGATGATGTCTTTTACGCGGAGCTTAGAAAGCAGATTTTGCTTTTGACTGCAGAGGAAGATGAAGGTGTGGATTTTCTTGAGAAGAAACGCTCATACTGCACAAGTGCCGGCCAACGAGGCTCGAATGGGTTAACAAATTTCTCTTCTGCCCTGCAGCCCGGAAGTTATTTCAATTGGTGGGACTGCGAGAATGCTAGTTCAGTACCGACTTGGCTTGTGAATCTGTGGAGAAATGGCAATGGGACTGGAGTGTTCATCCCCCATGTTGTCAAATCCAGAAGACATCAGCCAGGTAATACAAGTTGTTAGAGAAGATGATTTAAGGTTGCAGGTAAGCTATTGCCTGATGCCTAATTCTCTTTTTATGTATTGCAGGAAGAACCAAAAATGATAGGAGGAGAACATTCAGGCGACAGGGGAACCAGACATGAACTTCCATCTCTTCCCTTTCATTAGTCATCATTGACTAAAACTAGAATAGACACACAAGAAGCCATGTCTCTTTGAGATCTCAAAATCTGTCAACAGGGTTGGATGGAATGCACTTTGCATATGGTTGTATCAAAAACTCATAAACATGGATAATTCCGGTACTTCTTTGATCGCAAACTGAAATTCTTAACTGAAATATTTACCATAACAATCAATAGAAAAATATTCTTACAGTTTATGCAATGTCGATTTTTTAAGATAACCCACAAACTGGGAAGCAGAATACATGAATTTATGTAAGCTGTTAGTACAGAGATTATCAAATGCTTTCAAGCATCTGCACTATTTGATAAGGTTAGTATCAAATCATACGTTGATAATGGCATTCCTTGAGTAGGACACGACTTGATTACATGTAACAGAACTACCACCAGTATTCACTTACACTACACAGCATATAGGGTCCTTAACAGTGACAGTGTGTAAACCATGAGGTAGCATCTACCTAAGACCACAGATAAATACAAGAGCAACAACAAAATTGGGGCTATCTGTGAGCAACAAAATTGATGTCTCGGAATCATAACGGTCCCAACACTTTCAATACGTTCGGGCTCCACATATAGGTGCAATAGCTGACTATTCTGTTGTGTTAGTCTCTAGGTCGAGCTAACCATAAAGAGCTGAGAGCCCGAAGGCGTGAAGTGTAATCATTTATAACTAGAAGGGCACGGGCAGCTTGACGCGTGGTCAAAATTCGCTGCATTTGCTGTAGTGTTTGCTGCCTCAGAAGGTCAGCCTGGAAAAGAAAACCCTCGTTAAATATTAAAAGAGGACAGGTAATTGCACTAGACATGAGGGTTGACTTCACCTGGTGGATAAAATTTTCTAACGTGGCAAGTTTGCCCATTGCAATTGCCATTTGGCCCATGTAGTCAGCAACATTTCCTGTACCAGTTGGGCCAAGAGAAGCAGACGAAAGTGTGTCCACAAGAGACTGTTGTAAAGCATCCATTCCTTGGGATAAGGCATCTTCAGCCTGTTGGGATGACTGCTGTAGATTACAAATGCCCATCAACTGTTGATCTGTTAAGGGTTCTAGATGTTTCCCAAGTATCTATGATTCCAAAAATGAAAAATAAGTTAGTTGAATCAAGAAAAACATGTGTATCCCTTTCAGGTCAGGTAAATATAGATAAAAGGCCAAAATATCAAAGCTAATTACCTTGAGAAGTTCAGAAGAACGGAATCCACCCAACCACATGAAACACCTCTCAGCAGGTGTTTTCCACATGCCAGAGAGCATGTGAAATACATCAGCCTTTATACCAATGTTCTTTAGCTGGAAAACTTCATCATAATGAGCCATCACACCATCAACAAGGTGGCGTAACTCGTTATCACCCATACGAGAGTTTACAGCTGATCTTAAATCATTGATCAACCTTTGATGTTCATCAAGCCAGCGTGCATAGTCTAAGTCAAATGCCAATGCCCCTGGAAAAGTATGACCAATTGCAATACCAGGGAATTTTCTTTAAGATGAGAATATTCTATGAAAGCTTCAAATTCAATAATATACAAAATATTTTTCTCTGTCTACAGCCTCCATAAAAGGCAACCAACAGCAGGGATAAGACACAAAAATTATAGAATGTAGACAAGTCAATAAGCAAAGAATACACTACTCGGAGATCACAAGAAACACTGATACAGTCTAAAAACAGGATCCATACACCTGCAGCAAACATGCAAGCTATCCATTTTCTTAATGATGAAAAAAAAGCACAGCCGGAATCCTGTCTGTCTTCTCTTTCCTCAAAGCCATCTCACTCCCACCTTAAGCAATATGCTTCCACATATGCTCTGACATTAAACCCCTGCTGCTATCAATGTCTAGTCTGTTAACCTCTCTCTCAGCCCATTTGCTTAGCTTTTGCTTTTTGGCACTTGCAAAATTGTAAAGATTCGAAAGAGATTTCAGTTATTCAATTTCAATCACTATTAAGAATATTTGAAGAAAAGATCTTGTCTTCTAGCCTTCAAATATTTCTATTTCACATCAAACCTTTGGTGCATTGCACTTTAACCAGGGATGATATTTGCTATCCTAGAAAGTTAAGCCTTATAACCAAAGTTGTAAGAGTTCAGCAAAGGATTTGTTGTTTAAGAAAATGTAAATTTTAATCTGATTTTTCTTATATCATAGTTATTTATATCAGAAATCTTGTTATTGATTCATAGTTATTTACATCAGAAATCTTATATATTCGATAACAAACACCCATCTAATTACCACAAGTCAAATACAGTTTTCTGAAATCAGCTAATGAATAACCAAAATTGTTATCAACCATATATAGTCGTTAACAAAGCCAAGTATATACTCAACAACCAAGACAATTCCGAATATTACTATAAGACTTAGACTAACATAATTAAGCTGCCCTCTTACTAATGCTGAAGCAGGGTCACCTGCATTTCAGGAAGTTATAACTTAGCAAGTAGAAACTTTAGAAAATCATCTTCTCAGCCCTTTAACTATACATCAATGACTGCATTCAAATGGCTTCTGACTAGATAAAACAACTTTTGATTTACCAGAAACATCAAAAAGCTGTCACAGAAGTAAGATTTCCTAGCTCAATATCATACAGTGAAAAGATTTGAGGACCATGAGAAAGTAGACAAAATATTTGAACAACCATGTTGGGCTTCAATCAATCAATACTTCAATAAATAGCTAGCACATATGTCAGATACTATAAGATAACTAAATAACTTGTCCAATCTCTGGTACTGCAAGTGAACTTTTAATGGCTAGTTTTGTATGACTGAAAATCCATTAAACATTTGACACAAGGAACTGAAGCTTGTACACAGTATCAAAATAAATCCTTACCATTTCCAGTCCCAGAATGGCCGTGCTCCCCTGTAACCCCAGTAGCAATAAAAATACCCTGCATGAAATTATGAATCAGAAAGACTTTAGCTGTCCCATAAAAGAATTCCACTATTTTTTAATCCATTACATTCATTAAAAGAAAAAAGCGGGGAGAACAAGAAACTGAAAATCCCATCTTCCAAGCCCTTGCCTTCAACCAAAAATAATTACTATAACAAAAAAAAACAATGATAATAATAACATTAACTCACAACCTGTTGGCGTGCTCTTTGAAGCTCCTGCTCTAGTTGTGCAAGCCTGAGACGACTACTCTCTAGCTGCTGGACATATGCCTATCCAAAACCAAAACCTATAAATGATCCAAGTATGCTTCATTTATTAAATTAAGATATCAAAATCCAAATAGACAAGGAGGCAGATAATGATGCTAAATCAGATGCACACCAATTAACTATCAACCTATGAACAAACCAAAAGTTCTAATGATAACGTTGTGCAAACAAGAAAGAGGAGCACAATTGCAAACAGAAAAAATCAATTGGCAGCAAAATATCTTTTGAGTATTTAGGTGAATAAGCTGATAATATCATCTATTAGTCCAAGATCATAAATTATAGAAGGGTTGGGTAAGGGTTGCTCAAATAGAAGAAGACTAACCCATTGAAAAGTTACATTAAAGGTGGTAATTTCAAGAAGAAAATTGAATGTTTAAAGATCTAAACCTTCAGTTTTAGAAATTGTGCTTGACATACACAACCATAGTACAAGTTCATGGCAAATACATTGTCGTCAAGAGAAGGAATATCACAAAGCTGGAGCAAGCATATATCTACATGCTCATATGCTCCTGACCATTAGCATTCTTCATCTCTTTTTGAATCAGGCATGTCATCAAATATGCAAACTAAAGGTACTCTAGACGAGAATACATATAGTAGTTCTTTCTGTCTTGTTACACACCTTCATCAACATATTCATTTTTGTGAACTTGAAAACAAGATTTAGTTGTTACATGATCTACAATGACAAATACCATATTTCCAGAACTTGCAAGCGTTCCATAGCATGCAGAAATATATTTAAAAAGATATATCTATAACACAAGGAATAACCAACTATTATAATAGAAATAGATTTCCAACCTATTCAAGATGTGTATAACCACACCGAGACAGTATCACTTGTTAATTAAGACAAGTTATCAGAAGAATTTATAAGCTGGAAAGCCGAGATAAGAGAGTAACATTCTATTATGCATTATAAAAGAAGAAAACAAGAACTAGCAAGAGAACATTACTTTCTTCCTCAGTCGACTCTTTCTTGCAGCTTCTCGATTCTGAGCTAGCCTACGAAGCACCTGAAAACAATAAGGATGTCACCTTAGGATCAACAATCAAACTTAACTGAATTTCTTATTACACCTGCTAAAAAATATGATGTTAATAACCTTTTGGTCATCAGATTTTGCCTTGAATTGGTCCATAGAATCTACAACTATAGGTGCTCCATGCTGAATTCCATGAACCTAGAACACCATCAAGATCCAATATAATTGCTTAACATTCCCCCAAAAAAAAAAAGCTAAGAGAAAGAGACTATTAACACAATAGCTCAGCTACTAATTAATCAACTAGTATCCCGGTACATTCTGAATATTTTAAATTACCAACAGCCAGTTAGAAGGAATTATTAATATGATAGCTCAGCTACAAAATTTAATCAACTAGTATGCATAAACGCATTCCATACATTTCGGATACCCATCATACGTAGACAAATCAATCTCAACAGTCCATAAACTTGATTTTGAAGCTGGCTTTTGGCAAACTAAGTGAGAGGCCGATACTATTAGCAAATTTAGTTGCATGTATTGCTAAGAATTGATACCCATACCCGATATAGGCCCCATATTGATCAACTAATAAAGTCATAACCACCATCAACCAACGAAAGTCAAATCAGATTATTCTAAAACATCCACCAAAAAAAAATGATGCTAATGTTACGCAAATTCACAGTAGGTTCTCAATTACAAGGATGACCCACCGAACGACACAAAGATTCCAATTTTACAGTACGTGCACATAAAAGCAGAAAGAGACAAGCAACCTGGTTTTTTTCATCAGTGTCAACATCTGTAGAAGTGTCAGTCTGCTGGCTGTTATCAGCCATGCCTGAGCCTGACTCACCCCGGTTCTCAATATGCCCGTTTCCCAACGAGGACCCAACCGTTGCAGCCTTCTGGTAGATAAATTGACCTGTATCCAAACACCCCCCAGTCCCAGCTGCGGCCACTATCTCCGCAGCGCACCCGATGCTCTATGCAGCAGCAAAAACATACAACACAGATAGCATCATTCTTCTACCAACAAACAAAAAAGAAGCAGCAAACATATGTAATACGTTAAATGTTCATATGTTAGGTGGGTGGAAGATTAAGTACCGTGTTCAAGGTGTTGTAATGGAAGTTATTGGAAACAACAGCCATATTGTTGGCTTTTAAACTGAATGTGGAGCCTACAATTACGAAGGATGTAAAACACTAAATACAGAAAGGGAAAGTTCAATCTTTGATAATAGAATACAACTATAAATTATTTAGAAAGTGAATACTTGGGCTTAAATCAACAGCATCGTTGTGAAAAGGTTGTTCGAGCTCTCCAAGATCCGCAAAACGCGTCTGGTTTCGGCCACTCTCATCTACTCCTCTGCTATTTTTTAAACTCAACGAGTAGAGTTAGACTCATAAAACAAAACTTTCGAGACATACAACTGAACTGATCATTTCTACCTTGCACTCAAAGCCATGCATCAAGAAAATAAACAAGTGAAACAAATAAACAAGCCCTTCAACCAACGCGAAATACCTGAAGAAGAAGGAAGAGTGGCAAAAGATATCAGGGTTAGTATGCGCATGCGCATGAGCATGAAGATGTTTGAAGCTCTGCATAAGGAATCACTTAGGGAAGGGGTTTAGGCTCTTGGAAGAGAAAAGTGGTTTGAGTGTAGTTGTCCGTGGTGTGGTGTGGTGGTGTTGTAAGATTATGAGGAAGAGTAATAGTAAGAGGAAAGTGTAGAAAATCTTTAATGTATCTTTATTGAAGAAGAAGATCGCGTATCAGTACGGCTACTTTTTGTTTTTTTCATATCAAAAATCTTCAGCCTTTTTATTATTGCCTTCTGACTTTGGATTTTAGTTTCCCAATACTACTACTATGCGCCCCTTCAGAGGCAGAGCGTCCGTTTCACCCGCTCCTTAATTCCTTTTTTTTTTTTTTTAAGAATATTATAATAAAGCACAAAATTTGTGTATTTAATATTCAATTCGATTAAAATATCTAAATTTTAGACTCCCCTTTTATTTTTAATTGCACTCTAATTGAAAGAATGTTGAATGTTATTTTACAACAAATATTTCACATATTAAATTTTATATTTCACATGTTAAATTTTGACGAATGACATTACAATTCACCTTATTTAATGTCAATTCTTGTACTAGAGAACATAATTTTTGCATATTAAATAATCATATAAAACCAGTAATAGTATATATATTTCAATTCATTTGAAATAAGAGGTGTGATCTTTTTTATCTAAAGATTTTTTCTTTTTAATGTATAATTGTAATTTTAAAAATGATAAGATATTATTAGTTAATCGATATTTTAATTTTATTTAATACTAGATACTCTGATGACATCTTATTTAATCTTTTAAAATAAATAAACAAACAGAAATAGGATGTACTTGGATCGATGATGTTTTGGCAGCATTCAACTTGCAAATGGATTCGGATTCCATCATTAATTGTGTTACAGTTCCGTCATCTTTTACATTTGCTAACCATATTAGATGCTCGTGAAACATAATACAAACGATTTAAAAAAAAAAAAAAAGTAAGGTTTCATTAATTTGCTATTTTTTTATATATATTTCCCAATAAATATATTATATAACTTATTAAAATCTTTTTTTTTATGAATAATTATCAATCACCATCCCTACCTTTTTCTTAAATTTCACTTATACGAAACTTTTACTATTTTTCTTTTTCATCATCCCTAA